>JADRCD010170545.1:0-11973 GCA_019843815.1 Montemys delectorum | reverse complement strand
TCTCAGCTCTACCATGTTTCAGTTTAAACCAAGAGGAAAAAAAAAAGCCAGCAAATAGAGAGCTGCCTAGTCATCTTTTTTCTGCACTCTACACAATAGTCATGCAATGTAATCATCTTGAGTAGCAGCCAACAAATGGATGGATATACACAATAAACAAATATTATATACACATAAGAGAACTGTTATTTAGACCCCAGGAACAATGGAATCATATAAGACAATGATTGGAACTATTTATCAATCTAAATAGGCAAGATATAGAACAGCAACCACCATAAGCATATAGCTATCTCCTGAGAGGCTCTGACAATACCTGACTAATACAGATGTAGAGGCTCACAGCCATTCATTGAACTGAGTACACGGTCCCCAATGAAGGAGTTAGAGAAAGGTTCTATGGAGCTGAAGGGTTTGCAGCCCCTTAGGATGAACAACAATTACTAACTAATACCCTCAGAGCTCCCAGAGACCCAACCACCAATCAAGGACTATACAGGGTGGGACTGAATGTTCTGGCAGCATGTGTATAGTAGAAGATTGCAAATTTGATCATCAATAGGAGGAAAGGACCTCGGCCTTGTGAAGGTTCTGTGCCCTAGTGTAGGGGAATGCCAGGGCCAATAAGTGGGAGAGGGTGGGGTGGCAGGCATGGGGAGGGGGGAGGCAAAAGGAGTTTGTTCTTGTTGTTTTTGTTTGTTTGTTTGTTTTTTGGAAAGGAACCTGGGAAAGGAAAAATTTACATGTAAATAAAGATAATATCTAAAAAAATAAAATAAAATAAAATAAAAAGACTTTATTTCCTAAAAAAAAAAAAAGAGACATAAAAAGAAATTAAAGTAAAACTTCTCTTAAATAATATAAATATATTCATTGATATCTTTTATTTTTAAAGGCAAGTATTTAGCTTTGGTGTTATAATCTTGGATATAAAGTTTATACATTAATAAGTTTAATAACGTTCTTATATACATGTATACATTGTATATTATCACGTTCAATATTCCATATTTTACATACTTTTTTATTATCCACTCATTGCTTCCATACCCTGGTTTTGGAGAAAAAAATCTATTTTATATTTTACTTTTTTAATATTTATAAATTTTTAGGGTTTCTGTTAATGATATTACTGAAATCATAAGAACTACTTCATGAGAAACAAGAGATAAGTTTCTCACCAGGCTGCAAGACCATTCACTAAACAAGAAATCCTATATTTTTTGTTATTTATTGGTTTACTGAGCCTCAAATCTAATAAAATCCATAGATTATTTTCAACTATACAAATATCAAGGATCTCACTGTTATTTTAACATGTAGATTTTGTTTTTCTTTCTAAAATTTGTCATGCAATCTATTTTGCTCATGTCTTTTCTCCCTCTCTCAACTCCTCCCAGATCAATACTCCACTTTACTTTTGTTTCTTCTCTTTCTTTAATAAGTACTCAAAAAAAATTAACTAAAGAAAGATGAAGTATTATTTGTTTTCACCAAGTACTATTGTGAATAAGGTCTGGCCAGGTGTATGGTTGATGTACCCAGCAGCATTTCATTGAAGAAAAATGATTTTCCGTCTCTCAGAAGCTATGACTTACAAAAGTTTCTTGGGTATATGTAGCATTTTATGGTCACTTAGCCCTTCTCCTCACTGGGATTCTGTCTGGCCCAAACTTATGCAGTCCTTGTACAAGCATCGCAGGGTCTGTGACTTAATATGTTCGTCAGACTACTGTGTCTGGAAGATGTTGTTTTTATGACATCATCTCTATCCTTTGGCTCTTACATATAGCTTGAATGTCAGTCAATTGAGATAAAAAACATTTTTAAAAATCATAAATTATATTTTAGATATTGCATTTTTCTTTCATTTCTTTGAGGTACCTATTCTCTAAAATAAGTTTTAAATTTCTGAAATACATGTTTACCTACTATGCTAATTTCAACTGTTTTCTTATTAGGAATAATTAATATCTTTGCTATACTTTCAAGCATATTTATTTTTCAAAGATTCTACAATCTCAAATTGTTTAATAAAGTATGTTGTTTAAAAGCATATGATAAAACACATAAAAATATTTGATGTCAAAGCAAAGAACCTAGCTGAAAAATATTTGAGTGACTTCTTTATTCATTAACTTAAGACTTGAAAGGGGGGGAAAATCAATGTTTTCAAGATTTCTTCCCTGTTTTTAAAGAGGCACAGTGACAACACAAATCCTGCAAAACCCTCTCCTGAGGGTTTCATTATCCAAAGCTGCTGAAGACTTGTCTCCTTCTTATTTCTTTAGTTATTTTTATGCATTTATTTTGCTGGGTTTTATTTGAGTCAAAGGAGAATATAATTCCTAATGGAGTGACATCTGATTCATCTCAGTGTGTCACTGAACTATGGTACATGAAAACTTTCACCATATCAGG
Source organism: Montemys delectorum (assembly GCA_019843815.1). Classification (NCBI taxonomy): domain Eukaryota; kingdom Metazoa; phylum Chordata; class Mammalia; order Rodentia; family Muridae; genus Montemys; species Montemys delectorum. Next base: position 9,552 of record JADRCD010170545.1, on the reverse strand, counting down.
TACAATTTTGTGATATAATTTCTGACCCACAGAGCAGGACCTGCCTTTTAATGCATAAAGATAGCTGGTTACAATAAGCAAAATTATCACAATTTTATACCTATTAATTTTGTTTATAGAATTAATTTCCATAATTTATGAGTTGAAACAAAAATATCATCCCTACTGCGCAGTTTCTGAAAGTAGAATTATTACAAATCCTACAAATGCCAATTTTTTTTTCTGTTTTTCCTGTCTGAGTCCTCCAAACTGGTTCGCTCTTATTAAAATTCAAACAGCTATGAAATGGCCAGGTGATTTGAAGATGAAAGTAAATGTGAAGTGACCTTCATCCATGCTGAACAAATAGAATATTATAAACACACTTTCCAGCTGAAGTTACACAAAGCAAATTAAGAAATACCTAAGGCTATAATTTACTACAAAAATGTTTCTTAAATTTCTGACAGTTTCATTTAACTGACTAATTAAATTTGCTTGTAGGCATCTTAAAGATGGAGTCTAATAACCATACTGTCATCTGGGAAGAAAATGAAAATTACTCTCTGTATGTGAGAAATATGTTAGTAATGGTCTGGGTCTCCTGCTAAACATTTGACAAATATATGTAAGTGGTTACGCCTGGTTGTGTTCCATGATAATGCCAATTCTATTAAGAGGTGATTAAAAGAAAACCCCACAAGTAATAGCTTGGAACTGGAAAAGTGCAATGTTTAAGGAATCTGCCATGTGGTAGACTTAAACTGTATTTTTTTTTTCAACAAGAAACATCCACATTTATTATATGTTTTGTTTACTCATTTCAGGAAAGTGTCTGAGAATGAAGCAGTTTACAAATCCACATCTTTATTAGGTGCTATTTGGTTCCAGGAAATTCCCAGGGCAATCCCACCCCAGTAGTCTTTCCTAGACGGCAGTTCAGAGTCTTGAGACAGAGCTCCTACAAGCCCTGATATTGAAAGTGCTAGAGAAATGTTTTTATTTTTAATGTGATGCAACCAAAAATATCAATTCTTTTCTAAGGTATATTGTGAAGCTAAAAGGAAAAATATTAAAGGGGAATTTTGCAAACATTGTCTTCAGTTAAAATTTATAAAAAGAAAAATATCCAACAATCTTCAATAGTCCTACCACAGAATTATGAATAATGGTCAAAACACTCATTTTTTTCTTTATTCTCTTTAAAAAATAAGCCTGGATCATGCACACCTGAGAACATTTAATAATAACTTCCTTTCATTATGTATAATTGTGGGATTCATTTCATAAAATGACTTTTAAGATAAATTGTGAAAGCTACAATTATAGAATTATTTTGCAAAGTACTAATGCTTGCATGAGTTATAAAATCCACTCTTGCTCAGGCTTTTAAGTTTCTGCTGAACCTGTATAAAATTATCCACATACACTTTAGCTCTTCTTTTGTCTCTCATTAACCTGTGACAGCTTGAAAATTCTGGAGTGTTGCATTTTCTTCGTGGAACTCCATCCTTTTAGCCCATAAGCCAGCATCTGACATGACAGCTATTTCACGTGTATACCTGTGATGTTTCTAGTCATTAAGTAAACTAACTGAAAAAGGTGCAGCATTCCAGAAAGTGGGAAGTTCAAAAGCATCACAAGATCCCATACTGTCTTCTTTATTCTAATAGTAATGACAATGAAACAATCTTATCTTCCTGATTTAAAAATGAAATGCTTAAATTGTAACAAATATACAAACAAGCAAACAAACCTTGGTTGAGATAAATTGCACATTATTATTATTGTTAAAAGAGCAAGAAATCTTGGAGCATCCCCATTGTAGTTTCTCTTCCTTCATATCAAAAGCAGCACATCCTATTATCCAAAGTTCTTCAGAATTTGGTTTTTATTTTTGAGATAAAGTAATCTAGACTAGTATGAAATTCACTGGGTAGTTTGATCTGACAATGAACATTGGATCTCCTTTCCTCAGTTGCCAGAATGCTGGAATGGCAGACGTTTCATATTACACCTGACTGGCCAACTTAACTTTTAACAAGCCACAAGGAATTAAATAATAAAAAAAAAAAATACTGCATGGTCCCATCCAACCCCACAAAATGTGAATACTTTAGGTAGTTTATTTTTGATGTTTCCAGTGTGAATGTCTGCTAAAGAACACCAGGAACATACTGTGCTCCTACAGGGCTGGATCTTTTCATCTGATTGCATTGGGGGGCAGTGTCAGAGAATAGCAAAGAAGGTTGGATGATGGTTAATAAAATATGGCCTAAGGAAACTTAGATAATTGGGTGTTAGTGATAAGTTGGGTGGTATCAGGAAGTTAATAGTTTGTTCATTGAGCAAAATCATAATTTATTTATATGATCCTTCATTCAAATAAATCTATAGCTATCACTATTATAGAAGAAATAAAAGTTTGGTGCCCATCATAAATTCTCCGTATGCTCTGCAGGTGTGTTTTAAGCTTATTCAAAAAAACAAAACAAAACAAACAAAAAAAAACCAACCAAACAAATCCTTCATGATATAAGTTTCTGATATCACATTTTGTGATGTTTATTCATTTACTATTTATAGTTATTATTTTAAATTTTGAGTTACAGACTCATACTAACAAAGATTTGCCCTCTTTTTATTGCTACATTTACACTCAGGAAGGCAAATTGTTTTTTCTGTACCCAGATTGTCTGAAAAACCCTGGATAAATGATCTGGTTCCTGTCTACTTAAGACTTCAGAAAGAACAGAATGCTCCCAGCAGAAATGTGAGTGGTAGAATATCTGGTTAGCATCTCATGTGGAATTCAAGAAAGACTTAGCAGACAAGGGTTGATTCCAGCCTCACAGACTACCCACAGTACTGTACTATACACATATTCATGCCATATAAACATCATTTTTGAAAAATAAAAAAGGGAGAGATAACATAATGAATATTTTATCTAGTTTACTGGAAATTAACTTTGCTCATAGATGAGCTTAGGAGCTCAAAAAATTGTCAACTACAGCATCCATTAGATTCTCTGTGATTTCATTTTTGTCTGTACTGGATTTCACTTTAAGAAGGTTGGTTGTGTATCTCACCATGGTGATAGAGGAATTTAAGAAGAGTATGAATAACTCCCTTAAAGAAATACATGAGAACACAGGTAAACAGGTTCAGGCCCTTAAAGAGGAAACATAAAAATCCCTTAAAGAATTACAGGAGGACACAAGTAAAGAAGTAGAAGCCCTTAAAGAGGAAACACAAAAATCCCTTAAAGAATTATAGGAAAGCACAAGCAAACAGGTGAAGAAACTGAATAAAACCATCCAGGACCTAAAAATGGAAGTAGAAAAAGTTAAGAAATCACAAAGAGAGACAACTCTGGAGATAGAAATCCTAGGAAAGAAGTCAGGAATTATAGCTGCAAGCATCACTAACAGAATACAAGAGATAGAAGAGAGAATCTCAGGGGCAGAAGATAACATAGAAAACATTGACACACAGTCAAAAAAACCACAAAATGCAAAAAGCTGCTAGTTCAAAACATCCAGGAAATTCAGGGCACAATGAGAAGACCAAACCTAAGGTAATAGGCATAGAAGAGAGTGAAGATCACCAAATTAATGGGCCAGTAAATATCTTCAACAAAATTATAGAAGAAAACTTACCTAACCTAAAGAAAGAGTTGACCATGAACATACAAGAAGCCTATAGAACTCCAAATAGACTGGACCAGAAAAGAAATTCCTCCCACCACATAATAGTCAAAACACCAAATGCACAAAACAAAGAAAGAATATTAAAAACAGTGAGGGAAAAAGGTCAAGTAACATATAAATTCAGGCCTATCAGAATTACACCAGACTTCTTACTGGAGACTATGAAAGCCATAAGATCTTGGGTTGATGTCATGGAGACCTTAAGAGAATACAAATGCCAGCCCATCAAAATTCTCAATTACCAGAGATGGAGAAACCAAAGTATTCCATGACAAAACCAAATTTACACAATATATTTCCATAAATCCAGACCTTAAAATGGGTAATAAGTGGAAAACGTTAACATAAGGAGGGAAACTACAGCCTAGAAAAAGCAAAAAGTAATTTTCCAAAAAAATTAGTAGAAGATAGCCACATGAACAGAATTCCAGCTCTAACAGCAAAAATAACAGGAACCAACAATTACCTTTCCTTAGTATCTATTAATATAAATGGTCTCAATTCCCCAATAAAAAGACTATCAGACTGGGTACTTAAACAGGACCCAACATTTTGTTGCATATAGGAAACCAACCTCAGTGAAAAAGACAGACATTACCTCAGAATAATAAGATAGAAAACAATTTTCCAAATCAATGGTCCCAAGAAAAAAGTGGAGTATCCATTCTAATACCCAATAAAATCAATTTTGAAACTAAAGTGATCAAAAAAGATAAGGAGGACACTTCATATTCATCAACGTTATGATCTACCAAAAGGAATTTTCAATTCTGAACCTCAATGATCAAATGCCAGAGCATCTACATTTATAAAAAAATAACTTTACTAAAGCTCAAAGTAAACACTGCACCACACATAATAATAGTAGGATATTTCAACACCCAACTCTCTGTAATGGTCAGATCATGGAAACAGAGACTAAACAAAGACACATTGAGACTAACAGAAGTTATGAAACAGATGGATTTAACAGATGTCTATAGAACTTTTTATCCTAAAACAAAAGATATACCTTCTTCTCAGCACTTCATGGAACCTTCTCCAAAATTGACCAAATAATTGGTCACAAATCAGGCCTCAAGAGATACAAGAAGATTGAAATAATTCCTTGCATCCTATCAGATCACCATGGACTAAGGCTGGTCCTCAATAACAACATAAACAATAGAATGCCCACACACATGTAGAAGCTCAACAATACTCTACTCAATGATAACTTGGTCAAGGAAGAAATAAAGAAAGAAATTAAAAACTTTCTAGACTTTAATGAAAATGAAGCCACAACATACCAAATCTTATGGGACACAATGAAAGCAGTTATAAGAGGAAAACACATAGCTTTAAGTGCCTACAAAAAGAAACTGGAGAGAGCATACACCAGCAATTTGACAGCACATCTGAAAGCTCTAGAATAAAAAAAAGCAAATTTACCCAAGAAGAATCAAAGGCAGAAAGGAGTCAAACTCAGGGCTGAAATCAACCAAATAGAAACAAAAAGAACTATACAAAGAATCAACCAAACCAGGAGCTGATTCTTTGAGAAAATCAACAAATAGATATACCCTTAGCCAGACTAACTAGAGGTCACAAAGACATTATGCTAATTAACAAGATCAGAAATGAAAAGGGAGATATAACAACAGACACTGAGGAAATGCAAAAAAAAAACATGACAGCCTACTACAAAAGCCTATACTCAACCTAATTGGTAAACCTGGATGAAATGGACAATTTTCTAGACAGATACCAGGTACCAAAGTTAAAACAAGATCAGATCAATGATCTAAACTGTTCCATATCTGCTAATGAAATAGAAACAGTCATTAATAGTCTCCTAACCAAAAAAGCCCAAGACCAGATGGGTTTAGTTCAGAGTTTTATCAGACCTTCAAAGAAGACCTAATACCAATACCCCTCAAATTATTCCACAAAATAGAAATGGAAGGTACTCTACACAATTTGTTCTATAAAGCAACAATTACTCTGATACCTAAACCACACAAAGTCCCAACAAAGAAAGAAAATAACAAACCAATTTCCCTTATGAATATCGATGCAAATATATTCAATAAAATTCTTTCAAACTGAATCCAAGAACACATCAAAATGATTATCCATCATGATCAAGTAAGATTCATCCCAGGGACGGATCAATATTCAGAAATCCATCAACGTAACTCACTATATAAACAAAATCAATGAAAAAAAAAAACATATGATCATCTCATTAGATACTGAGAAAGCATTTGACAAAATCCAACATCCCTTCATGATAAAAGTCTTGGAATGATCTGGAATTGAAGGCCCATAGTTAAACATATTAAAAGCAATATACAGCAAACTAGTAGCCAACATCAAACTAAATGGAGAGAAACTTGAAGCAGTCCCACTAAAATCAGGGACTAGGCAAGGCTGCCAACTCTCTCCCTACCTATTCTATATTGTACTTGAAGTCCTAGCCAGAGCAATTAGACAACAAAAGGAGATCAAATGGATACAAATTGGAAAAGAAGAAGTCAAATTATTGCTATTTACTGATGGTATAATAATATATTTAAGTGACCCAAAAAAATTTCACCAGAGAGCTCCTAAACCTGATAAACAACTTCAGCAAAATAGCTGAATATAAAATTAAGTCAAGCAAATCAGTGGCCTTCCTCTACATAAAGGATAAATAAGGTAAGAAAGAAATTAGGGAAACAACACCCTTCACAATAGTCACAAATAAAATGCCTTGGTGTGACTTTTAACTAAGCAAGTAAAAGATCTTTTTGACAAAAAGTTCATGTCTCTGAAGAAGGAAATTGAAGAAGATCTCAGAAGATGGAAAGATCTCCCATGCTCGTGGATTGGTAGCATTAATATAGTAAAAATGGCCATCTTGCTGAAGGCAATCTACAGATTCCATGCAATCCTCATCAAAATTCCAACTCATTGCTTCACAGACTTAGAAAGAGCAATTTGCAAATTCATCTGGAATAACGAAAAACCCAGGAGAGTCAATACTATTGTCAACAATAAAGGAATATCTTGTGGAATCAACATCCCAGACTTTAAGAGGTACTCCAAAGCAATTGTGATAAAACTGCTTGGTATTGGTATAGTGAAACGCAGGTAGATCAATGGAATAGAATTGAAGATCCAGAAATGAACCCACAAACCTATGGCCACTTGATCATTCACAAAAGAGCTAAAACCATCCAGTGGAAAAAAGACAGCATTTTCAACAAATGGTGCTGGCTCAACTGGCGGTTAGCATGTAGAAGAATGCAAATCCATTCCAATCTCCTTGTACAAAGCTCAGATCCAAGTGGATCAAGGACCTCCACATCAAACCAGATACACTGAAATTAATAGAAAAGAAAAGACCCTCGAGCACATAGGCACAGGGGAAAGTTACCGGAACAGAACACAATTAGCATATACTCTAAGATCAAGAATCGACAAATGGGACCTCATAAAGTTGCAAAGCTTCTGTAAGGCAAAAGACACTGTCAATACGACAAAATGGCAATGAACAAATTGGGAAAATATCTTTACCAATCCTGAATCTCAGAGGGCTAATATCCAATATATTCAAAGAACTCAAGAAGTTAAGACTCCATAAAAACAAATAACCCTATTAAAAATGGGTTACAGAGCTAAACAAAGAATTCTCAACTGAGGAATACCAGATGGCTGTGAAGCACCTAAAGAAATATTCAACATCCTTAGTCATCAGGGAAATGCAAATCAAAACAACCCTGAGAATCCACCTCACACCAGTCAGAATGGCTAGGATAAAAAACTCAGGTGACAGCAGATGCTGGAGAGGTTGTGGAGAAAGAGGAACACTCCTTCATTGCTGGCGGTACTGCAAACTGGTACATACAACCACTGTGGAAATCAGTTTGATGGTTCCTCTGGAAATTGGACAGTACTACCAGAGGACCCAGATATACTACTCCTGGGCTTATATCTAGAAGATATCTCCAACATGTAATAAGGACACATGCTCCACTATGTTCATAACAGCCACATTTATAATAGCCACAAACTGGAAACAACCCAGATGTCCCTCATCAGAGGAATGGATACAGAAAATGTGGTAGATCTACACAATGGAGTACTACTCAGCTATTAAAAACAATGAATTTATGAAATTCTTGGGGAAATGGATGGATCTGGAGAATATCATCCTGAGTGAGGTAATCCAGTCACAAAAGAACACACATGGTATACATTCTTTGATAAGTGGATATTAGCCCAGAAGTTTGGAATACACAAAGTAAAAACCACAAACCACAAACCACAAACCACAAGAAACTCAAGAAGGAAGACCAAAGTGAAGATACTTACTTCCTTCTTAAAAGGGAGAACAAAATACCCATGGAAGTAGTTATAGAGACTAACTATGAAGCAGAGACTAAAGGAAGAATAATTCAGAGACTGCTCCACTGCTCCTTCCCATATTCAATCATCAAATCATGACACTATTGTGGATGCCAGCAAGTGCTGAATGACACAAGCCTGATGTAGCTGTCTCCTGAGAGGCTCTGATAGTACCTGACTAATATAGAAGTAGAGGCTCACAGCCATCCATTGGACTGAGTAAGTGTCCCCAAAGAAGGAGCTAGAGAAAGGACCCAAGGAGCTTAAGGGTTTGTAGCCCCTTAGGTCGAACAACAATATAAATTTACTAGTACCCTCAGAGCTCCTAGGGACTAAACCACCAACCAAAGAGTACACATGGTGGGACTAATGGCTCCAGCACCACATGTATAGCAGAGGATGGCCAAGTTGGTCATAAATGGGAGGAGAGGCCCTTGGCCCTGTGAAGGTTCTGTGCCTCAGTGTAGGGGAATGCCAGGACCAGTAAGCAGGATGGGGTGGGGTGGTGAGCAGGGGGAGGTGGGAGTGAACAGGTTTTTGTTTTAGTTTTTGGGTTTATTTTATTTATTTTATTTTATTTTTTTGGAAGGGACCTGGGAAAGGAGATATTGTAAATAAAGAAAACATCTAATAAAAAAGCAAAACAAAACAAAAAACAATAACAGCAAAAAAGAAAAAGAAGAAGAAGAAGGGTGGTTGTGGAGATATAGGAAGTCACTGCAAACAGAGCTCTGCCCTCCACTCCAATTTTGTAGGAGACTTTCCTTGTGCCATACCCACCATCCTCTCATACTACTCATTGTTCCCACACATGACAGTGCTTTCAACCATCAGTACCTTTGATTTCTTTGGATTTAGATGACAGGTAAACTCCATGTGTGGAGGGCTTGTACTTTCCTGGACAATTTTTCCCTTCGGAGGGAATGGGGTCCAGATTCTCAGAGCACTAGCTGTCTTGTTTAACCAAGTCTTGTCTGACTACTTGTCTTAGATGGGTCATGGTTCTATGCTCTACACATATTCCTTTGGATATCCTCATAAACTGTTTTTCCTTGAGTCTTCTCATAGAGATGTAATTTAACACAGCTTCTCTGAATGAGAGACTGATTCCTCTATTTGGACACTATAGCATATTTAGGATGCTCCAGTGGCTGGTTCCAAGTTATAATTTTATTTTTGCTAAGAAAAGAGCTAGCATGCACATTTTTGGCTCATATGAATTGGGTACTATATAATGTCTTATGCATGCGAAACATTTTTATTTCTATACATGATAGCTTGGTGGAAAGCACTGTGAAGACATCAGTAGAAGATGCTGAATAGTTTCAAGTTCACCATACAAACTTCAACACTACTTTACTAGAGATTCATGAGAATATATATAGAAGGCAATTCAGATTTAGTAATAGGATAAAGAACTGGTTACTCTGATACTTAGTATAATAACTTGAAAAGTTCTCCCAGCTAATTAAGTAGACATATGAAGACG
>JADRCD010170543.1:0-10219 GCA_019843815.1 Montemys delectorum | reverse complement strand
CCGGCAGGAAAACACGGACACAGACACAGGATCCTTCTGCAGCAATTGTTTATTACATCTTCCAGAGGGCAACACCCGACACCCGAAAAGGCACTGCTTATATATACCCTGGAGCAGCATGCTCATCTCTGATTGGCTGTTTGCTCAGGAGTGTAATATGCCCTGGGATGGCTCGTGACTTGGCGTTCTCTGTCCCTAGGCACATGCGCAATTTATCTGTAAACTTGGGAGAGCACCAGATGTCAGTGCCATCTGCTGGCTATCACCGCTCACTGCGGCTTCCTACAAAGTCTGGTGACACACACTTGTAATCTCAGCTCTTTAGAAGCAGAGGCAAAGACAGTGAGGAATTCAAAGTTGCCCTCAGCTATATAATAAATTCAGTCCACTCTGGGCTACATAGGATGCTATTTTAAAAAATAGGAGAAGTAGGGTAAAGCAAGAGTAGTGTTCAGCTTTTGAAAATCTAATTCTCTGTCTTGGTTATTTGTTATTTATCTGTCTATTGATCTGGTGATCATTAGCTTATTGTGTCTTCTTTGTTAAAGCACTCTTATCTACCATGTTTCTGCTACTAGCCAGTTTGATTTACTTGTAAAGTAGTGCATACATTTTACAGATACCTAGCCTTCTTACTTGATAACTCTTTCAGTCTGAAAGGTCCCTTTGCATTTTTGTAGAGCAGTTTCACACACTTTCTTAGCTTCAGTTTAGTGACACTTCTGTCAGTCCTTGATTACTAATGTGGATCTTTGCTGGACATAGTATCTCTTCCCATCAGTCCTATGGAGTTTACGTGCCACTTTTGCCTGGCCTGTATGATGTACTGAACAACCTGCTTCCAGATGACTTGGGACAACTTGTAAACTTTATTTGCTTCTTTTCTCTTACAGCTTTGAGAATATTTTTATCACTTACCTTAAATCATAACATACATTGGGAAGATAGGCTATATTAAATTTGATTGGTGACCCTGAGCTTTGCTATATCTGAATGTTTGTATTGTTCATGAGGAAAGAATCCTACAGTTGAATAATTTCTACTCCTTTGGTACTGCTAAGCCATCCTTGGACTCCAATTACCAAGTATTTGTTCTTTTCCTAATAGTATCCCAAAGACATTATTGGCCTTCCTCATTTTCAGTTCTGCATCTCATGGAAGCAGGAATTCTAGCTCACTAATGGTCTCTTTGACTAATCTCCTGATGTCTTCTATTATGATTTTAATCTGCTAAGCATATATTTTTTTAAAGATTTTTATATATGAGTACACTGTAGCTCTTCAAACACACTAAAAGAGAGCATCAGATCCCATTGCAGATGGTAGTCAATCACTATGTGGTTGCTGGGAATTGAACTCAGGACCTCTAGAAGAACAGTCAATGGTCTTAACCTCTGAGCCATCTCTCCAGCCCCGACTAAGCATATTTTTTAGCTCTGATTTTGGGGGTGATTTTTTAAAATTCCTTTTGTCTTTGTAGCATTTCTGTTTTCCTCTGTCTCATTAAAGCTCTTTTCTTAAAACAAGTGTTTACATTTCCAGACAGTTCTCCTGCACTGGCACCTACCTAGTCAGTTTCAGACATCTATTTTGGGCATGACTCAAAATACTTGATATTGTTAGCATGTCAGGCCATTCCAGTAAGCTACCAGTAAGCTTCTGCCCAGCTTTGTCAGTGCCCATTTCCCAAAAAATGTGAAGCAGGCTGTGTATGGTCTGATTCTTCCTCCATCCTGTATTTCAGCACTGGGTAGCTTCCAGGTCAAGGTCTATGGGGAGAATGTATTATTTCAGCCAAAATTCATCCAAATATATTTTCAATTCTATTCTTCATAATAAAACTGTGTCTGTCCCCAATAAGCCTGTCTCTGTTTTCCACAGTAACAGCTTGTTGTGAGGTGCCAGAGCAGGGCTCAGACTGACTTCAGAAAAAAATTCACTGTTGATAAACTAGCCTTTAGCTCCAATGTCACATTTGTGGCCAGTAATGCTGCCAAGAGTAGCACAACATTGGGGTAGGTCCAAGGCACACACTAATATGATTGCTTGTTGGTGAAGTGGTATTGTGGCAACAGATTGCTGTAACCATATGAGATACTTTAGAAGTCTAGTACCCATGTCTTTACCTTACCCTGGAGATCTTCCAGAGGCTGTTGGTAGCCAAGCCCATGAGTGGGAGTCATTACCACTTCCTCAGTGTTAGGTTTCATCCAGGAATTTGGCCCTGGGCTGCTAAAACCTATCAGTTAGTACCCTCAGCAATTTGATCTTATAGCAAACTAAGTTGAGAGGATTGTTGACCACAGCAGTCCTTACTGATGCTAAGCTGAGATGTGCCTATGTCTCCTGGTAACAAGGATCTGCATAGTCAGGTACATCAAGGAACAACATTTCATCTGGTATTGGCCAAAGCACAAAGTGAAGTCTATTCCTGGTGCCAGGACAATGCTGGAACTCTGTTCACTGGCTTGTTAAAGCTGTATTACCTGAGATTTGAGAGAAATAGTAGAGACAGTCCCTTGGCTATCAAAGTTGGCACTAGGCTGGGTCACATACAAGGTTTGTAGCTACTGAGATTTTCATAGCCACAGAAACACAGCATCTGGGCTGTAGCCTGCCAAAGCTGCATCCAAACTGGAATCTCTTCCTGAAGCATACACAACTCTGCCTCATGCTCCACCATGTTCATAGCAGCCTTATTTATAATAGCCAGAAACTGGAAACAACCCAGATGTCCCTCAACAGAGGAATGGATACAGAAAGTGTGGTACATCTACACAATGGAGTACTACTCAGCTATTAAAAACAATGAATTTATAAAATTCTTAGGGAAATGGATGGATCTGGAGAGTATCATCCTGAGTGAGGTAACCCAATCACAAAAGATCACACATGGAATGCATTCTTTGATAAGTGGTTATTAGCCCAGAAATTGGGAATACAGGAAGAACGACCCACAAACCACAAGAAACTTTAGAAGAAGGAAGACTAAAAGGTGGACATTTCATTCCTTCTTAAAAAGGGGAATCAAACACCCACAGAAGGAGTGGCAGAGAGTAAATATGGAGCAGAGACTGAAGGAAGGACAAGCATATAGCTATCTCCTAAGAGATTCTGACAATACCTGACTAATACAGATGTAGAGGCTCACAGCCATTCATTGAACTGAGTACACGGTCCCCAATGAAGGAGTTAGAGAAAGGTTCTATGGAGCTGAAGGGTTTGCAGCCCCTTAGGACGAACAACAATTACTAACTAGTACCCTCAGAGCTCCCAGGGACCCAACCATCAATCAAGGACTATACAGGGTGGGATTGAGTGTACTGGCAGCAGGTATGTGGTGGAGGATTGCAAATTCGATCATCGATAGGAGTGAGGGACCTCGGCCTTGTGAGGGTTTTGTGCTCCAGTGTGGGGGAATGCCAGGGCCAATGGGTGGGAGAGGGTGGGAGGACAGGCATTGGGAGGGGGGAGGCAGAAGGGGTTTGTTCTTGTGTTTGTTTGTTTGTTTGTTTGTTTGTGTTGGAGGGGAAAATGGGAGAGGGAAAGTGTACATGTGAATGAAGAAAATACCTAATTAAAAAAAAAAAAGAAAGAAATGGGCTATCAGGCTTTGAGCTATGGCAGACACACTTTCCATCAGGTCCTGTATCAAAATGCCACAGGAGCGTTGATGCTGCATGCTAGCTTGCTTTAAAACCTTTCTTCCCAGAAGGTCGAGCCTTGTTCTCCACTCAGCCACCATAGACTTAAGGAGGCATGGTGGAGGCAGTTAACTACCAAGCCTAATGTAGTGTCAGTGGTTCAGGCTCTGGGTCTCCACCTGATGGGAAGGGGGTGGGTCACAGGTCTTTCTTCAGTACCAGATTCACTGTGGCCAGCTTTGTTCTACAGTTCAGTTTTAAGACTGGAACTCAGTTATGTATCCCTCTTTAAAGCTAGCAACACCTTCCCGCGCAGGGCTAAGTGTTTAGAGTAAGGGAAAGGATGCCCCAGGCAAGTCTTTACCTGCTGCCTGCTTCAATGTGCCTTCTCATTTTGTTACACTAGAATATGAGAGTGACATCTGTCATCCCATTTATTGCCAGCATTAATTCTGTTGATCTGCATAGCTAGGCAGTTGTCCCCTTCTTCCTTCATGGCTACATAAGCAAGTGTCCTTCCTGAAGTTGCTTGCTGAGTCAAAGAGGGTGAGCTTTCCCAATGGAGGAGGAACAGTTTTCCATCAAGTGTAGACGGCTCTGCCGTGCTATAGCCTCCAAACAAATTCTCATGTTGTTACGCAAAAGGCAGGCAGCATGGTCTCTCGCTGATCTACGCAGTTCTCATAAAGTTAGTTTATTAGTTGTTGAACTCTATCTCTGACAAACACCAAAACAGGTCAGTTAGCCACCATCTTTTTCCACCTCTCAGGGGTTTTTCAGGGGAAGAAAAAAGTAAATTACTTTGAGTTGACAATCAATTAGGAAGTAATTGAGCCATAAGGGCAAGTAACATGGTAGTTTTAAATAAAGCTTCTTATACCAGCAATTTCTCCACCACATAGGCTTGCTCCATAGGCTTGTCATCACCTGAACTGCCTCCCTTAATTCTTAGCCCCATACCCATGACCATTCATTATCCAAGAGAAGCCCCAGATCCACCCAGCCCAACAATGGTGTCAGCTTCAGTCTACCCCTAAAATGATGGACATGGATTCTTATCACTTCTTCACAAAGCCGGCTCCGTGAATGTTCAGCTGCTATATACTGGTCCTCAATGAACAAGAAAGTGATATGTACAATCTTGAGTCTATGTCCTAGATGCAGTAGAGACCTGTAGACTCTGAAGCCTTAGAAAGAACTTCTTTAATATGATTAACCTTTACTTTTTTACAGAGTTATTTTATTATAGAATGCTTTTTATAGAATATATATATTAGTAGGTTGTAGACTGGGTGTCTTTTGATTAGAAGGAACAGAAAACAAGCATTTTACTGTGCTTACCCCTGCATACTCCACTTGGAGAGTGGCCACTTATAGAAACATGTGTACCAGGTTGAACAGAACATAAATTTTTCTCTTGCTGACAGAACTATTGCATCTGGCCAGTTTACAGATGAAGTTTGAAATGAATCAACAAATAATTAGTAAATCAATGCAGTTTTCAGATAAGAAAAGAGAGACCACCATTTTAAGCCTGAAATCTTGAGAGGCATCGTGGGATGCAGTCCAAGGACTTCATTCTTTGAAGCATCTGTCTTGTGTGGGACCAGCACCTGCCATTATTCCATTAGTTTACTCTTTCATGTTCTAGAAAAAGAAAATAATTTTAGTCATTGGTTTTATGCAAAGAACTGAACACCTCCCAAATAAGTAGAGGTTATTATAGTGATAATATTAGCCAATGTTGCCAGTGCATGGCAGGCAAGGGGGATATTTACCATTCACAAAGTGGAAGGTACCAATCCTGTATTTGGAGGTGGGTATTAGAAGAAAGCTCACAAGAAGTGTTAGGTGTCTTTCATTAGTTTCTTGAAAGTTGGAAAGGAGGGGAGCTGATGACCACCAGCACTGGTCCTGGACATTTGTACTAAAAGGTATATTTGTTTGCCAGGGATTTGAAGTCAGAGTTTCACAGTTAATTATCTTTCATGTCTGTTTCGACTATGTGTTGCTAGGAACTCAACCCTTGACTCAGCATTCGAGGCAAGCACTCTACCAACTGAGCTATATTCCCAGTCCCCCATGGTCCATTTCTTCATTTATTTTTCTTAGCTTACAGTATGGGCTTGGATACTAAAAATCTCATTAAGCTTGCTGACCCTTGGAAATTTCCAGAGTGGCTGCTTTGGGCTACTTTTGGAGAAAGGCAGTAATTATATACATTCTATGTTTATGTAAATGCTTACATAGAAGGAACACAATCGAGTAAAAGGCACACGTGTTGTTCGCTTTTCTATCTCCTGGAGGCTCCTGGCTGCCATACCCAGTGGCAAATTTGTAGGAACTGTTTTGAATTCTGAAATTGAAAACACAGCAAACCGAATGGGTCTATTGACCTTGCCACTATGGACGGAGCAGTGCACCTCTCTGCATGTCAATAATCTGCTTTTCTTTGTTTTCTCTCTTGGTTTTCCTAAATATCTATTAGGGCCTGTGAATTTATCTATTTAAGGATGGTAATAAATACACTCAAATTGCCAAACCACAAATCTTGCATGAAATGACAGCTCAGCTAAGAGGAGAGTGAATCCTAACCTCCTGGTCTCAGTGTCATGAATAAATGAAAACAGAAAAGGCATAGGAAAGGAAATTGGAACATTTTCAAACAATAGTGGCAATTTTCATGTGTTTAACAGTTTAGGCTTGATAATGACTTAACCCTTTCTGTTCACAGTTGACATGAATAGTCAGGTGGATGGTGTAAATGAGCCAACAGAGAGTCTGCAAGAAGATCTCCAATAGGTAATTTCCTCTGATGGAGGGATTTTTCAATTCATGAGCTAACCATAAGGATTAATTTGCAAACAAGATGTTGTGTTTCTCTTGGCTTTGTCAGGGCCCAGAGTGTAGCTTCGGCTCAACTTTAAAGATCTTTAAATGAAATAACACAGTGTTAAGAAGAAAGATTACCCCATAGAAGCTTGTCACCTTAAATAGAAAGAACAAGCTGTAGCAAGCATATTTAAATCATGGAACACCTTAGATTTCCTCACTTTGACAATAAGAATAGTGCTTACCCATCAGTCTTACCCCTGCCTCCTAGAGTGATCATATTACTTCAGTAACCCTAGTTGATTCCAAAAGCATCATTTTTCCAGCACTGTATGGTTTGGTGTATCTGGTTTTTAAGTGTAACACTAAAATGTAATAAAGACATATAAATATATGTTGGCAGAAAAATAGGTCCCTGAGGTGGCATGCCTCTGCCTGAGGATGTGTGCATCTTTACAGGCATACCTTGAGTTCAGTGAGCCCAAGGCAACAACTCCCAGGAAAAAGAAAGTGGTAACTGGACCACACGATCTAAATCATATCTAGAGTGATTGATAGTCTACTGGGCGTTCCATGACTTTCCCAACCCTAGAAAGGGCTGTGGAAAAGGTGGGAAAATCTGAAAATAAAGTTACTATTAACTAAATGTTAAAAATATAGAACAATGAGCTCTGAGAGTAGAACATAGATAAGCCATGGTTGCTCCTTCTGCTCCCTGGTTCCTCTTGGTCTCTGCTTCCTGCCGGAAGACCACCTTGCATCATACCTGGGCTCTAACCAGATAATGAAATGAAAGTTCTAACGACTATAGGTGAGAACATATCTGTCATTGTCTTGATAATCGTGAACTTTATGCAGCTATTAATTTAATACTACTTTTATACCACAAATTGTTTTAAAAAATATATATTTATGTAAACATGAACTCGTAACATTTTTACCTTAGCCATGTGCTCCAAATACTCTGGGAAGTTTCCACTGAAAAATAACGAACTGAGACAAACTTAAACATTTCCCACCATTCCTCAATGCCTCCTGTCCCTTTTGTTCTTTAGCTGCCAACAAACTGAAACTTTTGGAATTTTTTTTTCTATTAACATCCAAGTAAAATACTAGTATAGATCTATTTTCCTTGATCTCAAATACACATGGAGGTTCAAGAGCTTCCAATTCAAAATTACTTGAATTTGTGAACATAGTCACCATCATTTCTTCTCTTACTTGCTTTTGAATAGTTCAAACATTGCTTGCAGCAAGCATGATGGTGCTTTTCCTTATTCATACAGATCCCACATATTAACTTTTTAAAAGGCTCTTAGGCTACCAGAGCAATTGATCTAAATTAATTAACAAACCCAGGCATCATCTACTGCAACTTTTCTTTAAAGTGACAAGGCAACTGAAACGTAGACAAGCCTGCTAGTTTACCTGATTTTACCACACCAGTTTTCTGGGCTTTATCCCACATGTACATTGATGCACACTAGATTATACCTGTGGCTATTCAGATATGTTGTTCCTATGTCCACTGCTTCAAGAAAACCATGATTTAAAATACTTAAAATACAAAACCAAAGAATTGCACATGTAGTAAGGATGTACAAACTTTCCTTGTTACCCCTGACTAAGGCAGATAACAACTACAGAACCTAACATTATATTATATGAAGTATTTTGGTAATCTTAAGGTAGCTTGAATTACACAGAAAGATGTGCATATGCAAATAGCATACTGTTTCATACATGAAACTTGAGCATTCATAGCCTTAAATATCCTTTGGGATAACTAGAGTCAGACTACCACAGACACTGAATTCTTACATCTGTTTCAGCTTCATCTCCCACATCTTCATGGCCTTCTGTGTACTGTGATGCCATAGTTTTATTCTTTTAGCAGAGTCACAGGTTAGACTTTGTTTTCACACATTAATTACATCAAACATATATTAATGTGTTTGGAGCCTTTATTTTTACACTGCTATTATGGTTAGGGTTTGTACATAGTTGTTAATTGCTGAGACACATCAGATTTAGTTTGATGTGGATTGACACTGAGACACTTCCTTTAGAAAGTTAACATTGGGCTGGTGAGATGGCTCAGAGGATAAGAGCACCAACTGCTCTTCCGAAGGTCCTGAGTTCAAATCCCAGCAACCACATGGTGGCTCACAACCACCTGTGATGAGATATGATGCACCCTTCTGGTGAAGATAATAAATAAATCTTTGGGCCAAAGTGAGCAAGCAGGGCCAATCAGAGCGAGCAGAGATCCTAAAAATCAATTCTCAACAACCAGATGAAGGCTCACAACTATTCTGTACAGCTACAGTGTGTACTCATATACATTAAACAAACAAACAAACAAACAAACAAACAAAAAGTTAACATCATCATCTGGTACAAAAATACGGAGTAACTGGAACTCCTACATTGACATTGATAGGAGTTAAAAAATGTTATGCCCTGTGTTTTCAATTACTCTAACAAAAATCAGTGAATAAGGAGGAAAGATTTATTTGAGCCCTTAGGCTTGAAAATCAGTAGGAGCATTAAGACAGGGAAAGGCCACTGGAGTTCCAATAAAACCTTCAAGGTCATACCCACACTGACTATAGGCAACTCTTTCAAAACTATTGTACTTAAATGAAAGAGGTGAAGATGCCCAAAGAGTTTAGAACAAAAAAAAAAAAAAAAAAAAGAAGAAAAAAAAAGAAAAATGAATAAAAAAAAAAAAAAAAAAAAAAAAAAAAAAAAAAAGACTCTTCAGCATTATCAAGCTAATTTTGTACCAGAAATTTTAAGGATCGTTTCATAGATACAAATTAATAAAGTAAATGGCATGTAGAAGGTAGAAACTATATGATCACTTGAATAGTTTTAAATCTATCAGACATTTAGCAACATTTCATTATAAACATTCTCCCCAATATTATACCTTAATGGCTAGCATTATATCAAATAGTGAAAAACAAAAGCTTATCCTGTAAGCCCAGGATACCACTACTTATTAACTGCTGTGACTAAATTCCAGGTAGAAGCACTGTAAGGGGAAGAATGTGGCTTTAGAGAGGATGGTTCCTGACACTGAGGCAGCCTGTTTTGCTGGTGATGGGAGCTCATATAATGACCTTTTCGTAGTCTAGAGCATTAGGAAGCAGAATACTAGACCAGAATTAGAAAAGAGTATGGACTTCAATGGCCTGCTTCTAAATACCCTCTGTTACCCGGATAGGCTTGGCTTGCAATGCTTTCTACCACATCCCAAAATAGTGCAACCATCTAGAAACCAAGTGTTCGGGGGTCTGAGCCCCCACGGCAGCCCTTTCACATTGAAACCATAAGAAGATAAACTGCCGTCACTCTTTACACCATCACTCTTTACTACCTATGGGTACTAGAAGTTTTAGAAAGACCAATAAATACATAAAAATGGAGAGGAAGAATAATATTCTTCTTTTTTGCAGATGATATGCTTCTATATAGAAAGACATAAAATCAGGAAGGAAGCAGTACACAGATCATCTTAACAATGTTCTGAGAAAAAAAAAAGAAAAGTCAAGAAAGCAGTCTTTCAAAATAACTACAAAAATAAGCTATGAGAAAGAAATTTAACCAAGGGAGTTAAAGATGTGGCTAGTGAAAATCATAAGACACTGAGGCATGAAATCAGCCACGCACATAGCTCTCGCGCGCGCGCACACACACACACACACACACACACAGAGAGAGAGAGAGAGAGAGAG
>JADRCD010170542.1:0-42551 GCA_019843815.1 Montemys delectorum | reverse complement strand
ATTTTGACCAATCAAGGTTTTGAAGGCAGAATTACAGTAAATTTCATGCAGCAGCATAGATTTCCTCAATTCAAAGTCATGGGGGTAGGGAGAGGTTGAAAAGTGAATGTCTGGGCCATAACGCTCCATGGTAGAATAAGAGAACACAGGCCTCAACATTTTCTCATGTAGTGGAGAGATGAAGGCACATCCAAATACAAGGACTGGGAGTAGTGATGCCCAAAGAGCCTGAAAAAGGATGAGTCCTGAAGAAAGGGGATATGAAGGAAAATCGAAATCTTCGTAGGGGAAGGTGAGTTCTGTTTTAGGCATACCCACAAGTTAGGTGGGTAGAAACTGTTTACATGGTGAAGAGGGTAGATATTTCTAACTATTATAATACTTTTACTATTTGAATATTGATTATTTAATACTAAATGCATTTCAAAGGTATGACATCAGAGAAGTTGATGAGCCTCATAAAATAACTAAATGTGTGTAGCCCCTTTAACCACATCACAAGACACAACTCCCTGTCATGACTTATTTTTCACTGATTTTAAGTGAGAAATAGCTACTGAAATTGGCAAACTGAACATTCCTGAGGATAAAGTCCTGAAGCAAACAGGTGTGAATCCTGCTCCTGTGGAGCTCACAGTCTAGAAAGACACACTATGCATGCTCCTGACAGGAGACACTACAAACAATTGCCTCCCCTCAGGGCATTCTCAGATATACCATTAGAAGTTAGAATGTGTTTTCATTCAGCTTATGTTTTTATGTTTTCCGTTTTAAAAAAGAGATTCCTTATTTGTGTTTGTGTTTTAATATTTAGTTTACTCACATTTGTGTGGATGTATGTGACTGTATTTAAAAAGTCTAAACTAATATGACCTCAACACTTAAGAAGGGAGGATGGCAGTGGCCTCGTGGGACAGAAATTCAGAGTTTATCTATATGGTAGACATTTGCAGGCTCACTTGATATGTTTAATTGTGTACTACCTGCTCATTGTCTTCTAATCAAATTAGAAGCTAGGATGTCATATATATATGACATATATAAATATGTATACATATATATATATGTATATATATAAGTTTTACTAAAAGTTTTTAGACATTAGGAATTATTTTCCTTCGATATGGATCTTTCCAGAACCATATTCTAAATTCTATCACTGTATGTTTGGCAACTCATTGAGAAATATTCTTGTAACAGCTGAGGGAAACACTGTGTAAGGATGCTGAATAGAAAAACTCTGCATTTGTGTTTTCAGCAACATCTTTATTAGGTTTGACACATTGTAACAGCAGTAGGAGAGGGGATAACATGAGTGAGAGTAGGTATGGGCACGTTGATGGGAGCAGCTTCAGACATTCTTGCAATACTGAAACAAACTCCAGTGAACTTGCTCTGGGGCTTGGTTCAGTAGAGATTGTTTCAACACTGAAAGAATGAAAAATCAGAACCTCTGTTGTCTACCAAGCCACAGAATTCTGGGCTGCTCCCAGCCTGGTCCTTGCTTCAGCACTGAAGCCCCCAATGACTTTCTTCCTAAATAACATGCACCTTGGAGCATTTTGTTTACAGATGGATGGATGGATGGATAGATGATAGACAGGCAGATAGAAATGTACGATATTTTTCTAATAATGAAATTTGTACTGCTTAAAATTACATTTATATATAAACATTTTACATTGTTAATTAAACTCTTCTGATAATTTCATGCAAATAAAATTGCTAACGAGATAGCATTATTTTCGACAATAATAAGGAAAACTAAAGCCAGAAGTGATATCATGAGAATCAAGCAATATGGAACACATGAGGCAACTTGACTAATTTATTTATTACTGTGCTTATGCTATAAGTGATGCAACAAAAATATAATGCCATGCTTATATAAAGATGACAACAATCATGTCACATGTCTTTAAAAACCAATCTACCCACCTACCTATATCTTGTTTGTTGTCCAATGTAGCAGTTTAGCTGCCATATATGGGATGTCATTTTGGAAAACTTTAAAAAGTGTCATCCCACATATGACAACCAAGCTGCCACTGCAGCAGTCAGCAGATGAGGCATCACCAGGTCCTGTTGTAGGTGCTGAGAACTCAGCAGTACATTTGCTAGCATGGGTTTACATTCTAGAAGGTTTGATTCATAAAGAACATGAAGGACAGAAGGAATCGGCCTCAGGTGACATGACTTTGGGCTACGGTCAATCCTATCTTGATATGAGTCAATCAGTTTGCTTTTGGGATACCAGATTTCTAAAAGCACCATAACAGTTAGAGCCTGTTCTAGAATGTTGTAAGTGGTCCTCTTCTGCTTAGTTCAGGCTCACTAGACCCGTGGGTCATAGGGACATGGATTGACGTCATACTGTTGGAGGTGATGTGACAGTGTGTCCGTGATTTTGATACAAATTGACACCAATTGTTCTAAGGCAATTACACTTCTAACTAGCCAAATCTTTATGAGTAAAGCAACATGAAATTATATAATATGAATCTGAACTTAAAAGTCACAAAAGAGTTACAGCGTACCAGTGATTCCTAAAGGACTGAAGTTTCTTAGTTTTGATCAGAAATGCATTAGAGAGAATTCAAAGGCTAGACTGGCAGAGTTCAAATGTTTTAAAAGCATAGAAGAGCCCAGAAGCTACAATCCAAATCCACATTTCAAAAAACATAAAAAAAAAAGTATCCAGGCAAATTCTCAGCTGTCTGTACTATGAAGGTGACACAAATTATTACTGTTTCCCAAACAAATGGAACTCAATTGTCCAGATAAATTATGAAAATAATCAAAATGAGCAAATGTCTAAAGGACATTTCTCACATCCACAGAATGGGAAGAAGAACGACAGTTTGGAGAAGCCCAGTTTTGGTTTCCTTACAATTGCCAGTTCACCCACACTCAGACCCTCCTCCCTCCTCTGCATGGCCAGAACAGGAAACAGAACAACCTTCACTCACCACTAGGAGCAGGAGCAGCAGGGTGAACCTGTTCATGAGAAGGAACTTCGTCCTCGGTTTGCGGAGATTCCGCCTTTTCCTGCAAAAAGAGTAATGAAGATGTAACATGATATAGCTCTCAGATCTTTACACTGGTCTCTCTCCAGACATACTACAGACAATGACATGGAAACCAGGCTATTGTGCCTGGGACACACTGGCAGGTACATGTTCCACTGTTCCTTCTGTCAAGTGGACTGATGTCCATAAAGTGCTACTCAAACTTTCTGACCATACGTATTGACATTTTTGTCAGCTAAAATGAGGTTTCCTGGCTAAAGTGAGATTTAAATGAGATTTAGAAGCTTTTAAGTTGAATGAAACAGTTTAATACAAGTTATGAGAAAGATGGTAAGATCTATATTTGAACATGGAGGAGGAAAAGCTAAGTGAGAGACGTGTGAAGAAGAAAATCAGCTCATGAAATACATTTTCGGGTATCAATTGGTATATAGGTACAATTTTAACACTAGTGTTAAAATTGGCAAAATTTATTATTATTCATCAAGTTTAGCAAGCTATGTGTGCTGTGCTATAAAACAAACCATCAGACACAAAATACAGTTCCCACCAGAGCATTTATCAGTTTAAAACCCATTTTCACTAAGACAATCTTGGTATTTTTTTTAAATTACTGATCTGAGAAGCTAAGTATTGCAGGTGATATATACATACTACAAATAATGCATATACAACATATGCGCTGTATCTGAGCTCCTTAAAGAGGCTTAAGTATAACAATAAATATGAAACTTAAAATTATGTAGCTCCTTTGCATTTCAGAACTGAAATAAAGACAGTCTAATAGAGAAGAGCAATCAAGTTGACTTCAACAGTATGTGTCATCAATAGAAATTAGTGAAATGCAGCAGTGACATAAGAAGTCACTTAATGTGGCAGGGGCAAACGAAGCCTATGGTTCGTGAAAGATATGTAACATGAAGTCAACTCTTAAACTTGTCTGAGAGCCCCAAGTATTTTTCCATAAATATGTTCCTTTAAATTTCAATTTTCTATTGAGAGTAAATTTCTTTCACATCAAAGAATGAGTGCTTCAGTGAAGAGCTCACTGGTCCTGCTCAAGAACCCAATATTCAGAGCAGACCACTTTGTCACAAATATCCAATAGTCTCACGAACTTGCAGATATCATTATACATGGAAAGAGGGTAAAGAGGTAAAAATGTAAATATACTCCACCTTTGATCACTAGGACTTGGGAGGAAACTGTGTTTCATTTAGGGACGAGAGATTGTAATTGCTTCTTAAGTAGTATAATCACCTCTTACCCTATTTCCATTGTCTCATTTACAGATTGAACTCGGGATCTGTAAGGTGTGTGTTATGCACTTGCCTCTGTGTGAGTGAGTTGCACATATTGGTGCAACAGTACACAGAGACGACATAGTATCATTTTGAAATGCCATCTTATATTCTGGCCATCAATCAATAGTATTGATTGATTTCATACCCACTCTGGAAATTGGATGCAGACACACATGCTTCTATGCTAAGGCACTGTGAGGAATGTGGGTGATCTGGGTGAGGGACAGTTCATCTTAGGAAACCGAGCATGCGGGAGAGTTAGGGAGCCAGTGTATGTTATAAGCTAAGATGTAGACAATGACTAAGAGGCAGACCGGGTTAAACATTCATCAGCACTGTGAAAATACAGATGCAGTAATTTCTGATTAAGCGGATCAGAGTAGGGCTCATATTTTGATATACAATGGGGTTGCAAAAAGCAAAGACCTACTAGAAAGAGAAAGAGAAAATAAAAACAAAGTGTGGAGACAACAAGGAGGGTAGCTGAAGGATATTAAGTTGAAAAGTCTAATTTAGATGGCACACAAAGACTCATGAACACTGGAAACAAGTCTGGAAAGCGGACTTTTAAGTATGTACAAAGCTTATTAATTAAGCCACCCTTTGTCATTTTGCATGCGTGCTATATATCCTGAAAGCCTTACTTGATGCTAATCTCATGTAGACAATAGCTTTTTAATATATCTATGTACGTCTGGAACGTCTCGTAATCATTTGAGGGTGACTGTTGCTATTACTGATAATGATGCTTTTTTTCTGTGCTAACAAAATAAAAGAAACATTGAAATTTGAGTTTTTATATCCTATCTTCTTCACACTATGGTGGTGTGAATGTCAGGGTTCCTATTTTTCTCTATCATTCTTTTGTATTTACCACATCAGAGACTATCCCAATTATCCATACATTATCTGAATGAGAAACTAGGGATCAAGCTAGGTTCTCAGCCACTTCTCCGTCTCTGCCATCTAGTTTCCAGGACTATCTGGTTGTCTGTGTATCACAGAATCTTCTAAACTACCTCCACTCTTGGCAACCTCCAGTAACAGTGTGCAGAGCTGTGTCATTTATTAAGGTGTTGATACCTTCAAGCCATGTCAGTGTTCAGATGAGTGTGATCTTGTTTTCGTTCCTACTTCATAACTGCAATTTTGCTACTATTATAAATTGTAATGTAAATATCTGTGTTTTCCAGTGATCCCTGAAAAAGGGTCATTTCACACATCCCCCAGACGGAGAATTATTGCTTTAAAGGACTTTCCTAGTTTGCTTTAATACTGAAAGAAGCCTGTTAAGCTGCCTATTGGGATAATACTAGCTATGCCCACAGAATTGCTTTAATTTTTCGTAGTCGCATTCAGGAACTCTGTTTGCTAATGATTTTTAAGGATATTTTAACTCAGACGGAGCTTAAACCTAAATAAACAAATGTTAAGTAAACGCACGTTGTTCCAATATAAAAGCACCATTTCGACTGAAATGTCTTCCAGGCAGGACAGTTACTGGCTGTTGGCCACACACAATGTTGTATCAATGCTCACTAGTGCTAAACTAACCAGGTTGCTTGTATGCTTTTGTTTCTTGTTGATAAGCATTGCTTTCCATATTTTATGTTAATGTTTGTAGAAATAAAAGTGGGATAGAATGAGGTGAGGAGGATGTATTGTATTTATGAATTCGCTCATAAAATATTTACTGAATCTGAAGCAGTATTTGGCAATATGGAGTCTATATGCATCGTAGAGAATGGCCAAGTGAGTGTGATCCTTACAGGCACCATTAGTAAGTGTATATTCTATTCTCTTCCCACTTATAAGACTACACAGGAGGATATTTCATCTGGAACAAGGGAATAACTTCCTCCTGAATTTCCAATCCTAGCAGCACATATTTATTAGTAGAAAAAGTACCACCCAGAGAAATGTAACCATCACATAGATTTTACTCTGTGACCCTGTAATGCCTCACTCACTCTGTCCTCCAAGTTTTAAAAGCAGAGAGCTCTATGTTCTAAGTGTTCAGTGTCCTCCACTGCCATTCCCTCTCTCATTGTATCCTGAGGGAAAATTGCACTACTTTCCTGTTCATTACAACAAAGTAATTTAAGTTTCTGAAAACAAAATAACTTCACTCCAATAGAAAAGATTGAAAGCTGACAGTTGTTCCTCCTGATATTCCCTAAGGAAACTGATTTATCTTACCCACCCCGTGTAGTCTGAGCATAATGTAAAGACAGTAACATACCACATGTATGCTAGTCTTAGTGATCAGCGGTGCTTGTTCTTGGCTCTACACATCCTTGTTGAATGCACACATGGCGTGCCTACCCATGTATATAAACAGAGACAATAGATTCAAGGGAGAGGAAATTAGTTAAGGAGGGATGCATAGCCCTTTTAAGAGCACTAACGAAGTGTGAGAAAACATTCCTTTAAGGGCTGCTATCTAGCAATGACCAGGAGGAAGAGTTCAAGCAAAGCAGACTCTTGGGAAACTGAACAGTGACCTTGGGAGAAATAGTCTATATGTTGAATTAGGTCCCAAGAAAGAAATGCAGAAAAGTCACAGTTTTCCCTGCACCATTGTTTATAATATCAGATCAGACTAAAGGTCTGTATTTACATGTAATTACTTATTTACATGGCAGAGGCAACATTTTTCTCACTTTTCATTCATGAGAGCCAATATTCCTTACTTCATGAAATCTGGACTCTGATTATCCTAAAGTCCTACCATCAGACTGTGTGCCCCAGGCTACAGTCAAAATCTTATGAAAAAGTATATCTACTATGTTGAAACCTATATATATCCTTTTGGTATGTATCAAGAGAAGTATACACTTATAGCAAAAATATTGACATGATATCTATGCTTATGTAAGATATTTAATACAAAACAATTACAATATGTTTATTTAACAAAAGGGAGGTGTAATGATGAGGTACTGTTGTCAGGTGGATATGTTATTCCTCTGAAAAGTGAATGTATTTAGAAAACTACATTCCAATTAAAGCATTATATGAGAGAGTGAATTTTGTTGGTAATAAACAAAGGGCAAGTAGTGATGGTAAATAGGAGCTGGATGGTCTAGCACGCAGAGTCAATGAGTGATTCTTAATTAACCCAGTTGGAAATGAATGCTTCCTCAAATGTATTGAGATTCCTGGCCTGGGTTCCTAGTAAAGACCAATGTGCTATGATATTAGTGGTGTGGCTAGGCACCTGTCTACATTAACTCTCTCAGTAGAGGAAAGAAAGTTGGGGTTGAGAAGGTGGCAGAGCTGGGGTCACTGTCGGGTCTTCCTTTACAGTCCCTGTACTTAGGGACTTCATAAACCATTCCAGATTTCAGAAGATACTTCTGCAGAGATGTGCTTATTCTCTTGCTAAAGGTTAGATCAGCTAGATATTCAGTACAGAATAACTGGATAAGACTATCTGCTTATCTATGCACTCACCAGTCAGGAATATCCAGGGAGTTAATTCCAATCATATTGCACAACAGTCAAAATATGCACCAGAAGAGGTCTAGTCAAATAACAAAGTGAATATTTCAGGGAAATTCAGATGAGGAAGTTTCTAGATGAACTGTTCTCCCATTTCCCTTCTGTGGCTAACTAGGTTTGCAAAGAAATTCAATTCAAGGATCCTTTTTTTTTTTTCCCATCCACTTTGGTCTTTTGCTGTTTGTAACACACTCAGATTTACACTCACTGCATACATCTTATTTTCACAATCAACAAAAATATGCGTTGGTAATTTGGATGGAAAATAACTACATGGGGCCAGGGCGATGGCTCAGCAGGTAAATGTGCTTGCTGAGTTGACTCCTAGGACCCACATGGCGAGAGAAGAGAACTGACTCCTAAAAACTGTGTTGTGACCTTCGCACATTGTAGCATGTACATGGACCCCACAAAAACAAATAAATTAAAGCATAATAAGAAAAATGTAAAAATATAAACAATGATCGTAGGTAGATAACAAACATTGGCATCAATAGTGAAAAGTCAAACACTATCTTTTTAAAAAGGTTTATGATCTTCATTTATAGATGAAAACACATATTTTCTATAAATCTTTAAGTGACAGGTAGACTCTTACTAATAAAGGTTATTAATATGACTTAATATTATAATAAACACTTATATTATTATTTATTATTAATAATAAATTGTTACAACAGCTAAGCAATAATAAATATATATAAAATTCCAAATTTGAATACTTTATGACAGGAATTATTCAGCATTGTGTTTAGTGTGATTTTTTAACACAATTTTTTTTTATAAATGCACTTCTTTAAGAAATGCATTTTAGAATTGAGGTTAATTTTTTATAACTCTGAGTTTGACTTGTGTTGTTAGTTAATTCATAATATATAAGTCAAGGATCAAGGACTCTGCTTTTAATTATAAAAGTATCCCCTACCTCAGATAAACCTTCAAAATTTGACAAGTGGTTAGGCCATATCAAGAACTCCATGATTGTCTGATGGGTTATTCTAAATGAGGCAATCTAATTAAAAAATATTTTTAAGTCATTGGAGGCCTTAATTTCAAGATGATGAATGAGATTTTAAAAAAAAGTTGATAATCCTAACCACTTTGCACACTAAGAGCATCCTCAAACAATGGTGACATAGAAGGCAAAATTTTCAGTTGTAATTTTCATGGAGAAAAAAAGAACAAGGCAACTGTCCCAACATATCATTCCAACTGTATAGACATAGAAACTGTTTAAAACATAGAAACTGTTATGTAGAAACTGATACACAGAAAAAAGTTGCCTAGGTTACATGAAGAAGTGAATGCAAGTCAGTGACATTGGAGGATTAGAAATGAGTTAGAAATCACATTGATAACTAGAGACTTTAGAATAACAAACAACAATTACATCTGAAACTAGGGATGGATGAACCTACATGGCTAAAGATACCACTGTAGGTAATGAGCTCCTGACTGCTTGCTTTAGAATCACTGTTATGGTCTTATATATACAAAACAAATATTCAGTATCTACTCAAGGTCTAATAAAAATTCCTTAAGATACAAAAGGTGGCTGGGCGGTGGTGGCGCACGCCTTTAATCCCAGCACTTGGGAGGCAGAGGCAGATGGATTTCTGATTTCGAGGCCTGGTCTACAGGGTAAGTTCCAGGACAGCCAAGGCCACACAGAGAAACCCTGTCTCGAGAAAACCAGAAAAAAAAAGATACAAAAGGTGGAGTAGGCAAAATTAATCCTTAGAAGGGTTTTTTACTATTAGTTTGAGTGTATCTGGTTTTATGTGAGGTCCTTGGACTTGAGTTTTATACAAGGAGATGAGAACGGATCAATTTGCCTTCTTCTATATGCTAACCGCCAGTTGAGCCAGCACCATTTTTTGAAAATGCTGTCTTTTTTCCACTGGATGGTTTTAGCTCCTTTGTCAAAGATCAAGTGGCCATAGGTTTGTGGGTTCATTTCTGGGTCTTCAATTCTTCCCATATTCAATCATCAAATCCATACACTATTGTGGATATCAGCAAATGCTGGCTGACAGGAGCCTGATATACCTGTCTCTGGAGAGGCTCTGACAGTACCCGACTAATACAGAAGTAGAGGCTCACAGCTATCCATTGGACTGAGTACAGGGTCCCCAATGAAGGAGCTAGAGAAAGGACCCAAGGAGGTGAAGGGTTTGCAGCCCCTTAGCACGAACAACAGTATGAACTAACTAGTACCCTCAGAGCTCCCAGGGACTAAAACTCCAACCAAAGAGTATGCATGGGGGGACTCATGGCTCCAGCAGCATGTGTATAGCAGAGGATGGCCAAGTCAGTCATCAATGGGAGGAGAGGCCCTTGGCCCTGTGAAGGTTCTATGCCCCAGTGTAGGGGAATGCCAGGGCCAGGAAGTGGGAGAGGGTGGGGTGGTGAGCAGGGGGAGGGGGGAGGGAACAGGGGATTGTTTTAGCTTTTTTTTTTTCTTATTTTCTTTTCTTTTTCTTTTTTCTTTTGGAGGGGAATCTGGGAAAGGAGATATTGTAAATAAAGAAAACATCTAACAAAGAAGTAAATAAAAAATCAGAATAAAAAAAGAAGGGTTTTTACTTAAATCTTTCATCCTCGGAAATGGGTAACTTCTGATTTTAGGCTTACATGTATTTTTATAAAGACTAATTCATCAAAAATTTATTGAACATAGTGACCTAGACTCCTAGGTAAGAATCACTCACAATAAAGAAATTACTAGACACTAAAAAGTGATAAAATGTAACTCATACTTCAAAGTTTGCAAGAACAAGTAGAAGTAGATCCATTGACAGACCAATTATTGCAGTTCTCTGGCCAATACTTTAAGGTCATTATAAAACATAGATGAATCAGTAACATAGTAATGAATGACAGCTATTGTGAACGAAGTGATGGGGGATTTCAGGAGACATTGAAAAATTAATGACATACCAAATATAAATTCTATCAATGAAAATCACATAGCTGGAATAAAATAGAATATTGGCTAGGGTGAATAAGAGATTGAACTAAGCAAAAGGAAGATCAGTTTGGGGGACAGGCATGCATTGCTCATATACAAGCAAATGTAAGCAGGAATACCATTTTAAATGCCTTCAACTGAGGTGAGTCTTTATATTAGAACTAGCCATGCTTACTGTTTTGTATGAGCAGAATACGCCTCTGCTGAAATATAGACCTATGAACTACAGCATTTTTAGTGATGGATAAGATGCAGGCTGAGCGACGTTCGATGTTCTCTGTATGGGCTCAGCCGAGGATGTCTGTGTGCATAATAAAAAGAAACTCAAACCCTGAGTGGAGAGTTGGTGTGCCCAGGCCTCATATTGTTTACTTTTTAGCCGCTAAGCTGTTTGGCACATAATGTCTTCAGCTTCTAGAGGAAGACACTGCATTCAAGAGAGATGAAGACACTTGTCTGAGAAATTTCCAGCCCGAGTCTTTCTGACTCTCCAGTCCATGTTTCTATTTTCCCCAGTAACTCACGTTAGTTTCGTCTTGTTAGAAAAAACAATCTTGTGTTTGATTGCTACAGTATAAAATGCAAATGAGCTGGAGCCTTAGCACCTTTCACAAGACTTTTATAAAATGTATATGCAATCAGCAACCATGTGATAAGGACACATGTGGGAGATACTCTCCTGCTGAATTAAATGCAGCCAGAGTTCTCACACCATTTAAGATAATTATGTTTTTTTGATTGCATAAATTATTTTGACTTGTGTTGGCAATCTAAAATGTCTAATTAAAAGGTAATTGTGCCTGCAGAGTGGATACTCTTGGGCTGTTCTTGAAGAGCCTCATGCAGTTTGCCTGCACCTGCCCCTTAAGCCGTCAGGGGTATCATAGGATTCTAAGGAAAATTACATGATTCTAAATTGTCCTCATGGAACCTTTTTCCTTATGAGTGGCAACACAAATAATTTATGATAAGCTCCTCCCCCCACTCCAGCAAATGATTACTGTTCCTAAGGCTTGCGATCTCACTGATACAGTAATTAAATCTTTGTCTTGACATCCATTCATAACAATAACAGTATAGAACAATTGGCTATTTCTTTCTTTTATATTGGCATTTACAGAAATTATGTAGTTTTATTCTTAATAATTCTACAATCATTAAAATATATCATATTGGATAATGTGGGTTTTTCAATAAAGCCACCTCCTAATGCTTGTCACATGTCAGGATAAAAGGATAACGCTGTATCCTTGCTACGGTGCTGACCATCTGTGTAGCTGAGGGAGCATCAGTTAGTTAGAGTTTTAGGCTCTATTTTTTTATCTGAGAAATAGGCATCATAATGACTATCTCGTAGTATAAATGTGAACTTCAAAGAAGATAGCTCTACAAAGCACACAGCATAGTATGCAATACATATTTAATATCAGACGCTGATATTAATATGGTCTGGGCCTCTTCCATTTGTTTTTACAAATAAGAATAGCCTTCAGAAGGCTAATAATTTAGAGAGAGACTCTCTGAATAACTTTCCATACAGTATTAATATAAACTCTCTTATTACTTAAGAAATAAGTTCACTGTCAAAGAAATAGAATTTAACTTGAATATCTATATGCTAGGGCAGAGGACTTAGAAGGAAAACTTCAACAGAATAAAATATCATTGATATAGCAATATAATTTCAATTACAAAAACAAACTGAACTTGCCACCTATCAGGTGTTGCCATGATATATATATATATATTCCTTATTTTAGCTCAATATAATATCTTTGAATGTATATAGTTTAAGGTTATGGTAGATTCTAATATCATGGACTTGTTCCCCAAAACATATACATGTGTTTCTATAAGATTTAATGCAACTTTGAGTGTTCCCGACAACCCACAGCAATACATTTTTCATAAATTCTATATAAACTCATTTTTTTACCAAATCAAATTATACTAAATCATTTCATGATTCTATACTATAAATTGTTTTTTAAAGCCATTCCTGAAGCTGGCATTAAAGAAAAACAAAACTCCACTTACTTAAAATTTATAGCATACGAACTTGTCCTCTGCAGAAAAAAATATACAAAAAACCATAAACAATCTCCCAGGTATTAACAGTGCTTTTTGCTTCCCCATGTGTTTGCAGAAAAGCACAGATTTTGGATTTTGATCATCATACATACTTGGGGGTTTGTTAGAAAGTTGCAAAATGTTGCTTGATTGACAATGATAGTTGAAACCTATACAGTACACATAGGGGTAATTATGTATAGCTATTATTACACTGGTGTATATCCTACATCTGCTTAAGTGTGTATGCTTTATTTGTATATATTATTTCTATACATGATTATAGTGGTTGATTCTGATGAAACTGTATATGTATACACACTATTGACATGTTTTTCATGATTGAAAAATATCTAACATAAAGATGGATCTTAAAATCTGAATTCAGTGTTAACTGAAAAATGTTTCCATGGGCAGTTTTGAGTTGAAATGTGATTTATGAAATGTCAATCTGAATTTGGCATTTTAGGGTGCATTAAACAATTTTTCTTTATTTTTTTATTTCAATTTAGCCACAGATTAACATGTTATAAAACATCTATCTAAATGAGACTGAAAAAAATCTTTCAGTATGCATAAAATTTCTAAAATAGGACTGTGGATTTTAGTATAATGGAGATTTCTTGTTTACATAAAGACCCATGTAATGGTGTGTGAAGGTGGGGTGCTTATAATTTCCACAATTAGTGAACATTAGAGCAACGGTCTACCAAACATTTTTACCTATTATTCTTGTTTAAAACTTTTGTTAAAATCAATTTTAGACTTGGAACATTGCCCCTTGTTAAATGTAAAAATGGCTTTAATGTAATCCTTTAAAGTGTTATGAATTCCAACCTTACAAAGAAAATGAATAGACTACACATCTGCATGGTTTTTATATGACCCCCCAATTCCACTGTGAACTCATTAGAATGTTCTGCTAAGGATCCATGTACTTTGTTGCTAACATCTATTTACAGAGCTTTAAAGTTTTGTAGACATACTAATTCAAGGAGTCACTGCTCAGAAATGACTGTAAGGAAATCTTATGTCGGCACATATTTGGATAAAAGGACTAGCCTTAGGCTGTTCATTACAGCAAAACCTACCATGGGGTGCCTGGGGATGGAACTTGGGTCTATGGTTTAGCTGCAAGAACCTTTACCTGCTGAGCCATCTCACTGGCCCGTTTGCAGAAACTTTTCAATGTGGTGAATTTATCTTATCATAGTGAAGCATTTTATATTTTATAACTAATAGTTCTACAATTTCCTTCAAATCGCCATATTTTTGAGCAAGTAAACCAGATCACAAAAGACTCGAGGAGTTTATTCAGTGCACAAGGTTCATTTATGGCATAGCCAGGAGCAAATCAGTATGCCACCTGTGACCCTGGCCTCAGTCAACCTAGTCATCTCTTCTCTTTTTCTATGGAGCCTCTAATTTTGCTATGAAAATATATGTAATGAAGTAAAGAGACAAGTACTTATATAAATACCATTTTAAAAAATGTCATATTATCTATGCTGATGGCAAGACTTGTAGAAAGGAAAATAAAAGCAAATATGGAGAAATATCAGTTTCTTTTCAGTTAGTTTCCTGCCTTTTCCTTTGATTTCCAGGCAGATGGCTAGGAAGATGTACATGACTTGGCCATATTACTGTATGTTACTGGAGTGGATGCTTTACATGAATATGCTAACTATGCTGTTTCACAGTACTGATCACTGATGTACAACAGAATATGGTAAGCTAAACTTTATTAATCAAGATGCTTATGTATTTCCTTTGCAAACACTTAGGAAAAATTGCTTTGAATTTTCTTTTCAATAATTTAATGCAAATGAACTTCTCATTCGAGATGTTTCTCCCTACTAGGACTGTGACACACACGCGTTTGTTCATCTGTTTTCACTTCCTTTTTAGCAGGCAGACTAAGGGTCTTAGAAAAATATTAAAGTGGTTACATAGTAAGTCTCAGCCCAGATGGGAAACATCATACTGTGTCTCAACAAAACAAAACAACAGACACTGGAAATAAGATTTTCTTATTTTCTTTCTATTACTGAGCAACATTCCTAGACCTTATAGATTACTTTTAAAACCTAAAGTGTGAGCCAGAATATTGAAGTAAAATTTAGTAAAAGCCTCCAGACATTAACATATAGAAACCCAGTGTTTAATCCTAAATCAGATGGTTTGATAGTGTAGATAAGATGTTACCATTCTAAGAATTAATTTGAAAGAGATTTAGAATAAATAAGAAAGTATACTTTGTATATCATCTCTTATTGTGTCTTTAGTCTTTAAAAACAAAAGGCTCATATAGTCTTTAAGACTTCATTTACTTGTATATGTGCATGCGTGTGTTAGCATATGCTCACCTGTGTGCAGATGCACAGGTGTGTGTGGATGGCTGTGCAGAGGCCAGAAGAGGACATCAGTCCCTTGGAGCATGATTGACAGGTGTTTGCAGGATGCTGGGTTTGCTGCATGAACACTGGATTCAAATTCCAGTCCTCAGGGTTCATCCTTAAGTTGTTACGTTTTAAAATTATGTCAGTATGTCTCCAAATATTTTTGATCAGTATTATCTATGGGAGTTAGAGAGTATTTAATAGTAAGTTAATTTAAAAGTGATTGAGTACTCTTTGGAGAAAAATTGGTGTTTGTGTGTGTGTGATTTTCAAATTTTGTTCTAAAAAACAAATGCATTTGTAGTTCACCTCTTTTCTTTCACTCTCACTTGCACACACTGAAGTTTTATGAAGCCAATGAGATTCCAAATAGAAAACAAACAGGGATAGATGGTACTTTGCATATTGGTTGGGAGCCAACAATGGGATTAGAAAAAAAAATCGTATTCTGAAATGGCTCACTATATCAGGAAGATACCGAAAAGGGCTTTTGCTGTTCATTTTTGAGAACTGGACCTTTTTTTGTTTATTTAAGTGAGGAAATTTGGGTTCTGAATGATGATGTAATTTTCTCCAAGGTGATGTTGCCAACAGTGGCAGAGCTTGGATGAGATGCCATCTCCTCTGGCATCAATCTTAACAATCCATCATTTGCTTGTCTAGGAAGATGGATACCCATTACCTGTTCCAAATCACAGGAATGGAGGTTGATGAGGAAGAATCAGTAATGCTGAATTACAGGGAAAAGGAATTAAAAGGGAAACGTTAGGGTGTGGTTTATAATGTACATTTAGTAATCAGCATCACAGACAACAGCGCTTGGGTTGCTCTGTGTGTGTTTTAAGGGATAGTCCCAAAATTTCAAGATATTTTACAGAATGTGAAATAATATGAGACTTTTTGAAACATTATTCTATCAAGCAGGCTGTGCAATTTAAACAGAGTGTCATTTTATGAAGAGACAAAATGATATTACTAGTGTTAATTTAATAGAAAGATAATTGTGTCATGTGTTCCCTGTGGCTCCAGTTTTCAAAGTGTGTTTACTATAGGTCTGTAAGCCTCCTATGTGCTTTACAGGAGGAGAGTAATCTCCACTGGACTGAAACTGGAAGAACACTTAAATAACTGCATGTAAATGTTGTAAGATAAAGACTGTCCTTATTTTCATAAGGAAACCCTAGCTTGCAATTTCTATTGTAGCTATGCAGTAAGCATGTGATTATGATCGAATTAGGGTTTTTAATATCTAGGGGTATACACACATACATGGATGGGTGAATATTTAGACATGTGATAAGCATAAATCTTGCATATAGTTGCCAAATAAACACATTGAAGATCTTCAAAAAACTGTGTGTTTATTACAATTTCATCCCACTTAAATTAAAAATACATATATATATATATATATATATATATATATATATATATATGTCAGGGATGTTTTGATATGTCTTATGATTTTGTCTTTAAACATCCTATGTCTGGGAGTTATAGAGTGCTTATTAAGACACAGGTCCAAGGCATGGTTTTAAGTAAACAGAACACTAGCTGTTCGTATTTGGGCAATGAATAAATGGGTGAACAGAAAGAAGATGAGGTGTGGGACACATCAGTGAGTACCATTTCATTTTGAATAGTTCCCTGGGAGGCTGGCACAATAAAGTGCCAGCCTCCCTTTGTGTTTCAAATAACAGTTCAATTTATGTTCTACTTTGACTCAAATAAGTGGTTCTGTATCTTTCCATGGTAAACACCATTCTTGTTTCCAGGGCTCTTTATCGGGGTTCCTGTGTACAGCAGGATCTCTCAGGAAGTTGGCTGGCCAAATTGAACGCATGTATACTAACAGGCAATCAGACTATTATTTGTATTTTCAAAGTTAAGTTCTGACAGGAACTCTTTCCATTCATATTCTTCTCAATTAGGAGGTAGGTCAACACAATCATGCAATGTTAGGGAAACAAAGAAGCGCGCTGAGAGGCTAAGAGAACCCCATAGGAAGCCCTGACAGACAGAGGCTTTGAATTTATAAATCAAAACATTTCCACTTTATTGGATTTATAAATAAAAATAAACAAGACCACATCTTCTTTCTGGACTGCCAGACTATCTGAAAACTAGGCAGGTTGACTGGTGTTTTGTCTTCATTGTTTGAAATGACATTCATTACATAACCATTTCCACCTTTTAATTTAACTTTAGTCCCCCAGCATACTGAAGTGTTGGCCTGAATTTATTTTGGTGGATTAATATCACAAATTGGACAGGAGGTCTATAATTTCCTTAACATATGAAGTGCTTATGATCACCCACAAGTGGCACATTTTAAAATTCATTAGAGATCTCTGACATGCTCTCCTCTCAAAAAAGTTCCAGTGAGCACAGATGTCCATTAGTCACGCAGGTGCTGCTGGTTAACTTTTCTGATTGAGAAAATCAGCACTGTCCATGGGAAAAATAGCCTTCCAATCTGGCAAGATGTATGGGATCATTAGATGCTACTGAAAAAAAATCTTTCACAAACTCCTATACTGTATACACATTCCTTGGTTGGTTTTGATCATAAATGTCTGATTGGAACAGAATTGAGACCTACAATAATAATAGGTTCTTTAGTTGAACTATTGCTTCTCCAATGGTCCCCGGGATAGACAGCCCACAGACAACATCCATGAGCTTCTTAGAAATAAACATTTCTTTGCTTAAGATCTACTGAATCAGAAACTATGATGGTGAGGCCATAGGTCTCCAAATGATTCTCATCAAAAGAAGCTCACAAATATTTTTGAAAGATATTTGGATACATTTGAAGAAATGTTTCTCCTGAAAATAAAGTGTAAATGTACAAATTAAGTTATTATTTATATTTATATTTAAGTAAGCATTGTTTGGTTATACATGAGATATTTAACTTTCATCTTCCATGTAAAATTATCTGCTGAAGAAATACATAGTGATTGTAAGAAACATTTAGCCTTCCAAAACCCATACAGCCTTCAGTGGTGTGACATATGCAAGAACTTCCATATAGCACTATTCAGGGATCACATGAAGAAATAACTTATACTAGACATTTCATCAAATGCCTTGATCTATTTAAAAACTAACAAAGGGAGTACTTACTTCTTCATCTTTGAGATAGGAAGACTGAGATTCTGAAAACAAAATCCTTGACCATGCTTATTAAAATCCTGAGTGATCACATGGTGATCTCCCCTAACTTTCTAAACTCAGTATTACTTATAGACCATTTTATGCCATTAATAATCCTTCAACAAGTTCTATGAATATAGAAAAATGAATGAATTATGGTTCTTATCCTCTATTTCAAGTATAATCAATGTTTTCTGTAATACTAACACACAATTTATTCTAGACACAAGCCATGATAACTAGAAGCTATTGCAAAGGCATGAATGTAATTTCAAATAGGGTGAAACTTTATTCTTCACATTAAATAATTTCTAACTAGCAGGACACTTTTCTATGCAAGCTTAAATTCTTTAGGTCTTGTGGTCTTGTCCTAGCCCTTAATTCTCCTTAGTGCTAAGCAGAGTCTTTTTCCACCATTTTTTCCTGATCTGAGGAACTGGTGGTGGATGTTAAATGTGGACTATGAATTAAATGATAGCGTTGCAACATTAAATGCTGAGGTTTGGGACATGGGGGTTAGAAGGTGGGTAGAATTGTTGCCTTAAGTCTCCCTAAGTCGTTTTTCAAGGGTCATTTGAGTAAAACCCTAATTTCTGTGGCAATTGCAACTGTGTTTTGTTGGTGTAGACCAAGAATGCTAATTAGTTTTAGAGGATTTGAGGAGCCTGTAGCTCAACTTTGAAGTTGGTGAGTTTTCAGTTCATATTAAGAAAACAACAACAACAACAACAACAACAACAACAACAAAAACAAAAAAAAACCCAAACCTCAACAGGAGTAGATAGAATAGGAGAACAGATCAGCCATGGAGGGTCTGCCCTCCTGGGTGCTTGGCATGTAATGTTCCCGGCCAACAGGACTACATATGCTTTTTGCCTTTGGTATAATTGGAATTATACCAAGTGTCAAAACTGAAATAAATGATTCTGTGTGGTATGTGCTGAGACCCAGTACAAAGCTTATCTTGACTCATATACTTTATTCCTCTTTTGATTTTACTGTAACAATGTATGTCTTTTCTTTGCGTTGACTTAAAGCAAAATTGAAGGCAAATCTATTGTCTACTAGCAGTTAACTTAAACATGTATTGAAATCTCTTTTTTTGTTTACTTAAAACAAGTTAATTTGTATTCAAAATTTAAAAAATAAACTCAAATGTGAAGAGATTGCTGAAGAAAAGATATGCTTCTATATTATATTGAAGATATATAAGAGAATCTGGATAATAAAGCATTAGGATTCTCTCATAAATCAATGTAATTCAACATCACTTTTCTTATTCACCATTGATCAGGAAAGATTCAATAGAAAAAAATTTTCAATACTGGTATTGTAAGTTCATTTTCATTAAGAAAAATGAGCAGTATTGTCACATTAACACTTATTGCCATCTTATAAACACTGAAATCCATCAGCTGTGTTTTCAGTGTATAACTTGTAGCACACGACTGCCATGCAAATTCACTTCACTGGACTGAACAATAGATACAAATTGGATTTATAAGCTCCAGAGCCACAAAATCAAATTATAGCTTTGTGAATGAAATACCAAACTAAGCACTGAATAATTTTTTTTTACATCAAAGAGCATGAGAATTAAAATTAAGGGCTTGAAGCTAGAGGGGGGCAAGCTGTCCTACATTTGTTATTTTCTTTGTATCTTCCCTTGTTAAAGATGTACTTATACTTATAGCACTTACTGATAACTGTCCGAGGATTTCTTACTTTAATATCTTGGGAAAATTAAAATTAAAGAACACATGGGATATGTCACAAATATAAACAAATAGGAAAGCAAATGGAAAACAGAAATTTTACAATAAAACTTAAGATCAAAATGTTAACTATAATAGTAGACATGTCTGGAATATATTCTCCTTTAACATAGAATGACCTTTTCATTTTACTACAATTTAATATCCTGCTTATATTGATAAGAAAATAAACAAAAATGATATATAAGTAAGTGAAGTAAGAAAAATTATCTGACATCAAACAAAAAGAAAGAAAAGTTTTAAACTTTGAAATAAATGATATCTCCACTTTGAGGTAAAGTTAGCTGTTTCAATTAAAAAAACAATAAAGTGAAATGTGGTAAGTCATCGGGACAAATAAGCAACTAAGGTATATTTATTGCATTAATTTATATATCCCATCCATTGTGAAGAGAGTTGGAAAACTGTGCAGACTTTTCCTCCATTGGTTTTGTGTGTGTGTGTGTGTGTGTGTGTGTGTGTGTGTGCGTGCGCGCGCGCGCACGTGTGCATATGCGTGTGGTGTCCATGCATATATTCTCATTAATTTTTGTCATTTTTGGAAAACATTTATGGATATGTTTTGTAGTGGTCTGGGCAAAGTTTTCCCTATTCATATAATTTAGATTTTGTTTATGCACTTGTTTATGGATATGTCTGTGATTTAACAGCAGAGTTTATGTCTGTAGTCAACCATACCAGTCTGGTGTATGAATTTTCAACCTTCCTCACCAGCACTTTCCTCCAACTCTGCTAGATGAATCCTTTATTTGAAAGTTGGAGCGGGATTCGAGCCTGGGTAGCCATGGAGCCTAATGACCATTTCTTTAGAGTCAGACTTGGCTGGGGGAGCTTGTGACAAATCTTCCCACA
Source organism: Montemys delectorum (assembly GCA_019843815.1). Taxonomy (NCBI): domain Eukaryota; kingdom Metazoa; phylum Chordata; class Mammalia; order Rodentia; family Muridae; genus Montemys; species Montemys delectorum. Next base: position 21,488 of record JADRCD010170542.1, on the reverse strand, counting down.
GCCGTCCTCCAACTGCTAAGCAGCAAAGATATTTATGTCACAGTGCGTCTCCACACCTGCGGTCAAGGATTTCACGCTGCTCAGGGCTCATTTCATGCGAAGCAGGAGGAAGGGCGCTGAAGCAGCTTTCCCAGGCTGAATATGAGCTCATCTTTCCTGCGAGCTGTCCCACACTTCCCTCAGACTACAAGAGGGGCAGAAAACAGGCTGCAGAGTACAACCAACTGCCTGCATTTTTCCCCTTATGATGCTGCATTGGGCACAGGAGGATATACTAAATATGTTAAACTGGTAGAACGAAAAAAAATACTCAGGAGATTATTGGTGTACTTTGTAACCCCGAAACCCCGTGCACAGGGCATTTCTGTTGATCGTTTTATCAGGACTGAAAGAACCTATTTGGTTCTTTAATAAAACATGACCCTCCTGAATGTGGCCCCTCCCTTTTGGGAGCATTTCCAGCTTCCTGCTCTCTGGAGAGGACTGGTTTTGTTAAAGTAAGATTTAAGAGGGAAAGATGATTTAAATGGTATGTATTAAGAGAATTTAATCAGACAATGTAAAACCAGATGCCAAAGATCCAACAAAGTACATTTGCGAAGTGGCTGAATTTAACAGAAATTAAACATGGCATATCCTAGTGCTGGGGTATATTTACTGAGAAATTCAGGTCCAAGAGCTTGTTGAACTCGTAGGGCACTTGCCAGTGAAATGACGGACGCCCCATTGTTGGGGCAGCTGATGCTTAGGCTGGCAAGAATCCTGAGAACATGTTTTAAAAAAGACCCTCTGCTGGCAAAAGGGGCAGAGATGACTTCATGGGACTTCTGAGTCTAGAATTTCTTTGCTTTTATTACCGATTATTTTTGCTGGATTTTTTTTTGACGCAGTGTTTTTAACTTTAAAACAAAAATCTAAACAAAAATAACTGTCTACTTCCTGAAGTCACACTGAAGTTTGCTGCTGTTCAAAGAGTGACCTCATCTCACCCCTCATTCGATGTCTGACAAGGTTGTGAGCTGGAGTGAAAACAGCAAGCAACCTCCTCACCACACTCTGCGTTTGGGCTTCCTTTAGAGACCCAAAGTGAGTGTTTCCTCATCAGCTGAAGCATGTAAAACGGCAACACTACCAAACATGCACATTTGATTTAATTGATTTAATTACGATGCTGTAAATGCATACATAGGGAGTGTAAGCACCGAAACAAATATCATATTTTCAGAAACTTTTGCTCATAATATATTTGGAAATGTCATTATATTTTCAGGACAGCATTAGCTCACGAACTTAAACAAAGTCTCTTATGATATTATGATAATAAACACCCTTTGGTCTTATTTTATGGGTTGGCCTGCCTATTCAGAAATAGTGGTAGAGCTTCTAGAAACTTCTAGAGATGTTATTCAGGTGTAACTAGGCAGAGTGCGATGAGAATTCAGTCTGCATAACCCAGCTAGTAGCACACAGCGAGAAGACATTAGATGATCATTTCATAGAGTTCACTTGTCTTTGAGATCCATGGTGTTCCTCATGTCCTACATAGGATTTCAACTCATTGTGTGCCAACTGCTGGATGAAGAAAGCTCTTATGACTATTTGAAAAAAAAGGAACAGTATTACATAAATGTTATTATAATTATCACTTATTCTTATGCTAATACTTTTATGGTTTTGGACCTTAAAATTCCAAAACTTTAAAATTCAGGAGCAAAATATTGTATGTGGATATCTATATCTATATCTATCTATCTATCTATCTATCTATCTATCTATCTATCTATATATATATATTTTGCCCTCATAAAACATGATACCAACTATCCTCCAATAAAGAATCTGAAGAGAAGTAAGATTACAGACAGAGTGGCAGAGAAGTTGAGAAAGCTCCTAGAGTAACTCATGTTGTCCAGGTAGTGTTTGAATACAAACAGAGAGGTGCTCCCATCAGGATCTAGTCCCAGTGAGGATTCTTACACAGAGGAAATCATTCTTCGCACCACAGCAAACAGTTGGTCCTAGTAAAATAATGGGACAGAGCCAGCTCTTTCTGTACATTTTGACTTGTTTCTTACTGGATGTTTTCAGACATGCCACCTCATCAAAGGACTCAGAACATGAATGAGGGACTGTTGTTTCAAGAAAAGAATTTGTGGAGCTGTCCTGATGGCCGAGTCTGTAAACAAATGTTTAGTCTATTCACGTACCTGTTCCTCGGGGATGAGGATATTCCTGTCTCTGGATGTCCCCAACCCTGTTTTCTAGCTAGGCTGGATAGCCGGAGAGCCCCAGAGCCCTCGTGTTTCCTCTCCCAATATTCTGTGGTTGCAGGTGAATTTTGCTGAGCCAGACTTCCACATAGGTGCTGGGGATCTGAGCCCAGGTCCTTAACCTGCACTGCTCTACTGAGTCATTTTCCCAGGCCCCCCTTTTTTTGATAGTTATGGGTAGTATCTCACTTTTCAGATGATTCTAATGATTATCAATTCTGTACCCACTTCCACTAGGGAAATAGATTTGCAAATTGAATCAAATAGCCAATTTCAGAGCATGACCCTAGTAAATATAAAGGTACTCTTGTGCTATGAATGAGGCCCTTGTTTTTCATAGAAAGTTCCTTAAGAGAATTTTAGGGTAAGATTTATGGTCATGGTTAGAACTCAAATGAGAACTAAGAGTCTGACCTCAGAATCCACCCAGTCCACCTGGATATAGAAGCCATCTGTAAGCCAAGGACTTGATCTTTGTAAGGACAAGTCCTTACAAAGCAGAGATTATGGAAAAGAAAGGCACCTTGGCTCTGTGTTTGTAACCAACTGTGATGTGTAGGCCGTAAGCAGTGTTTGGGCAAGAATATTCAAAGGGCTTGCAGAAATTTACTCCTGAACAGGGGCAGAGCTTGTCCCTCATCCTATCTTCAGTAAATGTCACAATGGCCAAAATGTAAGGTGAGATTCTTTTGATTTTCTCAGTATAGGGCATTTAACTATTGTTTATAGTTTACTACTACATGATGCTATTTTTCTTCCACAGATCAATCAGCATACAAAGCTATCAATGTAATCAATGTTGATAAGATACTATTGAATTATATTACAAACAAGCATTTCCATTTGGATTAATATCTCTCTCTCTCTCTCTCTCTCTCTCTCTCTCTCTCTGTAATTCCCCCTCCCCCTACACATACAAGGGTAGGGGAGATGATAAAGTACCTACAAGACATATTGAAATAGCTGCAATGTACTGCAACTTTAATCTAATTTGTCCACATGACTGGTGTGTCTGAGCTTCCCGATGTCTGCTTAGCTATGACTGTGGTCAGATGCAGGGGAGATACCAGTGGCTCTGGTGACAACCAATTCTATGGCACCAATCTTGGTTTTGCAAATTTCCAAGAAGTTTATCAAAAAGTCTGTACTATTTAAAGACCCATTTTCAATTTTCATATGCCTTTTCTTATATCTGAGCAAGAGGAAAGTAAATAGACGCACATGGTATAAATCTTTGAAGCAAAAAGGCATAAGTGGATCTCGAATTAACATATAGACCCCAAAGAGAAGATGTATGAATTCAAAATTAATTGATCCTAAAAATATTTTCAAGAATAAAGTTAATACCCTGAGTATGTATTTAAACACTCTGGCTATAAAGCAGCTCCCTCCTGAGTCTCTGAGCCAAGTTTAAGGGTATATTTCTTTGAACACAAAGGCCACTGAGTGTTAATATTGTGCCACCTACTGGACAGCCTGTCGGCTCCTAAGAAACACACTCACAGCTTGGAAATGTGGATTTTACCCACAAGACTTCAGGCGGAGGTGAAGCACAGGATCAAAACTCTCTGAACTCTTTAATAACAAGTTCTGCTCCTTTTACTGTTGAAGGCCAAAACTGCTACTAATGAGATTCATGTACTCAGAATCAATACAAAAACATCCAAACAGCAAGAACACTAACAACACAACGTCCTTCATGGGGTTTCTCTGTGTCTCGTGCTTTAGATGGATTCTCCAGCCACTCTAGCAGATTGATTCATAGGCACTGGGGCTAACGTGAGGAGGAGTTAACAAAATGTAGGAATAGCTCAGCTACTGTCACCTGACACTTTGGAAAAAACACTCCTTAGAACCATCATGGGTTGTTTTGGAGGGGTCATGGGTTGGTTTGTGTGTGTGTGTGTGTGTGTGTGTGTGTGTGTGTGTGTGTGTGTGTGTGTTATGTCTCCTGTCCAGTGAGAATAGAAAATTACACACCCTCTGTGCACACAGAGAACACAAATAAGAAAACATGCAAATGTCAGTAAACAAGTAAAATATTTATTACTACTAATAAAAAAAGGCCACTGAATTTAAATATTTATACTAGTAAAAGAAAGTCAATATTTAAAAAAGGTGCAGAGCACACACTGAGTTGACTTCTGCAGACCCAGTTAATGCTAAGCAACATTGGTCAGTGTTAATTTGCCTCCCACTGTTTTAATCCCCTCTGCAGGGTGACTGTTGTCTAACTTACAAAATGGCTGCTGTGGAATTCCACAAGGTAAGACACTCTTCTCAGGTCCTCAAATTTAGCAAGTTCTTAGTAGAGATTATGAGTGGCACCCATTAAACTCCACAGAAATGCGCATATGCATGCTTTAAAGTTAACCAAGGTTAAGAGACAATCTTGGAGAACTGTTCTGTTACATTTCTTTCATTCGACCTCCCTGGCCTGGTATGATGGCTCAAGGAGACACATTTGTGATCCAAGATCAAGTGGGAATGATACCTATGCAGGACAGCCTAGCACTGCACACGACTGTGGTTCCAACCGGACTTCTTGTGTGCACTTATTCTCACTGTGCCTAGAGATGGTTTCAGTGTCCTACTCAAAACAGAGCTATAGTTTAGAAAATTACTGAAAATGAACCAAAAAAAATGAAGAAAGAGGAGGAAGAAGAAGAGGAGGGGGAGGAGGAGCAAGGAGGGAGGGAAGGAGGGGAGGAGGAAGGAAGGAAGGCAAGAAGGAAAGAAAGAAAATGAACTGATCATTTTTGCTTTTGTTATGTCAGCTACATTAGATTGTTCAAGAAATTTGGACCTATTAACTTTGAAACTTGCCAAGCTCAAGAGATAAACTTTTATATGGTAATTTATTTTTTGCATAGTGTGAGTTTTTCATGTAGATTTGACCAATTCCCAAGAGAATTTGCTTCAATGCTTTGTGTTGGTTTTGGTATATAAAAAAATATATCTTTTAATAAACTGTTGTGGAAGTTGGTGTGCAAATTGTGCTTTATTTGAAATATTCTTTCTATTTGAAGTTCTATTTACTCAACAACCTATTGATCATGAACTCACACATCTTAAAAACAACTGGCAGATGTTCTCAACACTTTTTAGGAGACCTGACTGGTTTTTATTTTGTAGATTTAGACGCAAGACTGGATATAAAAGAAAGTGAGTCTAGATGGGAGGGGAGCCAGTGAGCGAGTAGTTAGAAGGGATGCATGACTTGTGATTAAAGGTGACTCTCCTAATGTCAAAGTCCATTTTTAGTTGACAAAAAAGAATTTTAAACCTAAAGAGGTGATGGTGGAGGGAATGGAGCAGGATAACAGGCCATGGCGTGCATTCGTATCTGGTTAGCAAGAAACATAAGACCAATCAACAATATTGTCCCTAGTTGAAGCAAATCACTTTTTCAGGCAGAAGTCCCTTCTTCAGGGATAGAATAATTGCAAAACCATAAAGTTATAAAAACACAGAGTCAGTACCTGTCCTGTTGGCCAAGCGATGTATGTGACCATGTGCATGTGGGCCTTTTTCACATGGTACATTCTACCAGGAATGTTTGGTCATTTACCCTGCATTGATTATCACATCTGGAGCCTTTTACAGAGGCATGGTAATCTGGAGAGTCAGCTCCACAGAATGAGAGGAAACTGAGGTAAAAAAGGTGCTTGCATTAGGCCGCCTTCAGGAAATACCATGGAGTGTCTGACCTTAGCATATCTGACATCAGAGTCCCTGTGAGAAACTACTGCACCAAGCAGCCTGGTGATGCTGGAGACAGAAAAACTCATCTCCCTAGGACTTAACAGGTGATAGGAATTTCTATATAAGTAGGTTCTGACCAGATAAAGCAGAGCTACTGTTCCTTTGTCAGAACTCTACATGGGGCTGAGGAATCCCAGAGAGAAATAGTAGGTGGTCAGAAGGGAATTTTGGCTGGATCAGGTTTTAGTCAAAACAGAGCAGGCCCAGTTAGCTCAGGCCTCTGAGGGAATGTGAGGAAGCTACTGGAAGGCTAACCCATTATCCTTGAACTGCCTGAGAGGAGGGAATGGCAGGGCCTCACACTCCTGGGGCCACTGGAAATAGCAGGGATAGAATAATAGAATAGGGCTTATACCTCAGGATAAATTTTAAAGGATTTATGTGAAAAAGTCACTTATGGAATGGAAACTAAAAGCAACAGTTTGAATGCCTGCCTTCAAGTTGTTTGCAAATCCTTTCAAACAATTGTCAAAGGGAAGATATTGAATGCCAAACTTTGTAAATCATTTCTTAATGTAGGCAAGTAACAATATAAAAACCAGCACTGATTAAGCACATCATGGTGCTTATCAAGTTGATTAAAACAGGCAGAAACAACAATAAAATATATTCTGAAGTAGTATCTTTAAAAATGGGTCCTGACAAGCAAGAATTTGATGGCAAGAAACCTCACCTTGGGCTGCCTGGTAAATAGATGGAGTTTATCATAGTTTTGCTCTCTTTTAATTTCAGTTAAAGCATCATGTATCATGTGTGGTCTTTTTCAATAGTGTGAAAAGGATAAAATTTACCTTTAGTGGAGAGGAAGCATGGGGTGGGGGGTATAGCAAGGAAGGCTTCCTGGGTCCACTAGTTACCCATATACTCAGGGATATTTGAATTCATTTGCCTAGAGCAAGACTGCTTTAAACTAGCAAAAGAGACATGGATGCAGAAAATGGGAATGGGATTTTCCTCTCAGTGCTTTGCTGTCAGTATGGAAGTACACCTAGATCTGCAGGACATGGATGTCCCAGCCGAGAGACAGGAAGGACATTCTGAGGCTCCAGGGACGCAGGTATGTGCATTTCCCTGCAGTGAACCTGTAGTTCCAAAGATAGATGCAATAAAGTCTCTTCTATTTCACGTTTAGTGATGGCAGGGAGGTGTGGGCAAAGTACCCAGGTACTTGAAAAAGCATTTTGAATACTTCCACCTACTACTTTTAATGGAACAAAGTTAATCTTTGAAGAAATATTTTGGTCTTTAGGCATCCATATTTTAAAGCTGTTTTCATAAATTTGTCTAACTACTGAAAATGTCAGAATTATCGCCACTGGCTTGCTCACACTTCTCACCAGCAGCTTTCCCTTGAATAATACTGCCTTTTCCCTGGAGACTCAGTCTTGTATGATCCCTAGTTGGTGGTTGACATCTGATGGAACAATTTCTCTGCTGCAACCTTGTACCCCAAATCAGAAGAAGACATGAAATGTAATTACGAACTGTTAAGATTCTAGGTTCTGGATACTACTCCTTCTTGTAACACAGGGTATATTCATATGACCTTGCTCTAAATACATTAGGAGCAGCTATTTAAGTTTCAGATGCCTGATGAACTCTGAGGGAGAAATGGAAGGCTACATTTAGAGAAAAACAAGTCAAGTCCTGTAGAAGAAAGGAAAAGGAAAAGGAATTGGTTTCCTTCCTCATTTGTGTCTTCTGAGGACTGAACTGCAGCCTACTTCTGCTTTCTCTTTGAAAAGGCAGAAAGCTTTTGTTCTTTAGCATTAAGGTGAAAACAAAGTAACTAAGGAATCAATGTGTGCAATTATTTCTAATATTCTACCAAGAAAGTTATGCTGTAATCTAGATGTGCTGGGTACAGGATAATGAAAAGACTTGGAATAGAGGAAGAATAAGGGTCAATCCTTAACACCATCACCTAAGTAGATGAGCTGTTTTAGTTCATGTTGGAATCTGAGCTGTACTTCCCCCATTCTAGATGAGAATCAAAATAATATAAAGACTATATAAGTTGTCAGAGGTGTAATTCAGTAACAGAGTACGATACTGATATATATTTGGCTATAGGTTTGCTAACTACAACAGAAAATTAAGAGAGAGAAAGAGAGAGAGAGAGAGAGAGAGAGAGAGAGAGAGCTAATTAAATTTACTCATGCATGATTCCTGCATGTTTAATAATTTTCCCAGGTATTATGTAAAATCTATGAAAGACTTCCCTTTGAAATTTTTTTTTCCTACAGAAAACTGTGCATGAGAAAAGCCAAGTACTACTAAGGTAAGTAGTGTGAGCTTTTGTGTATTCTAAAGATGACGTCCTAGCTGCTGGAGTAGTGTTGCTTTACACCATAGTAAATGTCTACTAAATGAGAGGGTGGAGACACTGCTTAGTGTGTGTGTATGGGGTTCAGCTGGAGTTCAGGTGTTTCGTATAAGGAGAGGGTTGTACTAGGACTGTAGATTATATGAGGATGACATCAGTCTTCTTAAAGAATATTCTGCTTCCCTTAAATGTCTTTAAAAACTAGAAAGTGATGCTCACTTAATCATAAAGCTTAAGTCTTGCAAAAACCTGTGACATATATTTTTGATAATATATATGTATAGTTTTTTTCCAGAGGCCAGAATCTTATAGTTTATAAATTAATGCTATTTTCTCCCATTGTCTCAAGTGTGAGGCAAAGGGGCACAGGGCTTACATTTTTTTGTTTTGTTTTGTTTTGTTTTTTTGAGATAGGGTTTCTCTGTATATCCCTGGCTGTCCTGGAACTCACTCTGTAGACCAGGCTGGCCTCGAATTCAGAAATCCGCCTGCCTCTGCCTCCCAAGTGCTGGGATTAAAGGCGTGTGCCACCACTGCTCGGCCAGGACTTACAAATTTTTAATGAAGGTTTTCAAAAATAATGATCAGCCATTTTGAGTGTCATTAGATTTAAAAGAAATATTATTGTTCTACAAAAGGAAGACTATGTTCCCAGAACAAAGCTTAGTCCTTTATAGAAAAAGGCCTTAGTAGTTAGAGAAACTCTTGACATTGTCTTTGAGCTTCTCGTTTTGCTACTAGACAGTGAAACTCTGTCATGGGTTTGTAAACAACTCTTTTTGATTAAAATCCATACAGGATCCTGAAAAGCCACAAACTCAGCACCAAGCATATATGATCAAGCATAGAAGCTCTGTGTTCAGTAGGAGTATAGGACAGTGACTAAGACTATAGTGTGGTGTTCAAATCTGCCCCTGCCTCTAGTTATAGGACCTTTATTTCTAAGTTTCTTCACCTTCTGAAGTTCACTGGGAATAATAAAAACATCCATGACAACTATGTGAAGTAAATGGGAGTAATTCTTCCAAGAACTGTCAGAGTCAGCCTTTGTGTCACTGAGAAATGATTGCACTGGTGCACTGCTTGCTGATGATTAGAAATAGCATCTTAATTCTAAGTTCTTCTTATTGACTTCTTCCCCTTCTCTAGCTTTAAGTCCTTATCACTATGAACTGGAGGCAAAGATATCTCATTCTTGGGCTATTATACAATCTAAATGAGATAACATGTGTGCATACTGTGTTTGGCAAATATACATCTGAAATTGAGTAATAGTAAGCTTTGTCTGTTTTGGAACTCTACTTAGATATAAGGGAAATAAAACTAATGAATACATTAGTATAAAATATAAATCCCAGCTTCTCTCCCGCACAGGTTTGCATTTCCAGGGGCCTGTCCAGCCTCCCCGACATCCCCTTTTCTTCCACACCTCTTCCCTATCTGTCAGCACTGTGGAGAAGTCTGAAACCACACCTTTTTCTTATTAAGATTATATCTTGCAATCTAGAAGTTTCTGGACAGTGATGGAATAAGACAGAGGGAAATTCTCCTGTATTATTGTGAGCTTGACTTCTTAATAATGACCTGATAATCTTCAAATTCCTGAGGAAGCCTGGATAATTTGAATTAAAAGAAATTCTACCTCAATAGTTTTTCTCTCACTGTTCTAAAATTCACCCGTGCCACTAGAGAAAAAAAACTTTAGATTAAACACGACTTACACTAGAATGTAAGAACATGTGTAAGATAAGCAAATGGAAGAGGTGAAATTAATGTAAATGTAGATATAGAAAATAAACAAAAACAGACATAATCAATAAAACCACCTACAGAAGATTGAGTAGCCTGAATGTGCTCAGAGGACTTACACACAATTTCCTTCAGGTTTGAGAATGGACAGTCCCACTCCTGTTGGCCCCCACCCCTGTTTGCCCAAGTACACAGAGTACCAAGGTAGTCATCAGATAGGGAAATGAGACTGTCCGGGGAACATGGAAATGAGCTGTCATGTTCCAAAATAGAGCTTGGAAAGTTTATCATCTCTGAGTGAATAGGAAAATTGACCATTTTTAGACTAATTAAAATTCAATGTGTTTTCATTTGCCATTTTGGGCTCATACATTGATTTTCCCCTCCACACCATTAAAACCACAGATACCATGAGTTTCTGACTAGCTCTCATGGAAAAAGGCAAAATGTAGTTTTGAGATTCTTTTTTAAGGTCCAGTTAAGAGTTGTATTTAATATTTTTGATGGAAAATTTGAAATAATATGTCAACTTGTTTGCAGTTGATCTTGAATTTTTTTTTTAATGAATGAAATTGTCAAGTTGGAAAAGCACAATTTCTCTTTCTGGTAAAGCCCAGTGTACCATCGAATACTATAAGCCTAGGTACAAGCATGATAGCATCAGAGAAAAATATTTAGAATAAGGAAAAACTTTATTATTTCTATATATTTTCTAAGACAGAAACCCATGGATCTGCTGCTCAAGACATGAAAAATGCAAAAACGACAGATAGTTTACATTAAGAGAATGAACTTTGGCTGTCAGAAATTTAATAGTAAGTCCATGTCTCTTTTCTGATTTACTTACACTCTGGACCTCCTTGGAGTCATTTTCAAATCCGCTGTGTAGTACTCCCTCGTCCGGAAGGTGCCCTAATGGCACTTACCTTAGGTGGATGCTGCAAATAGCAAATGTATTAAAATCAGTGAAAAGTACAGAGCATTAGTGGCTCATAGTAAGTTCTATGTAAGTGGTAGATACATTTTTCATGATTATTTTTACTGATATGTTTTAAGACCCTCCAATTTACAGGTTAGCTACAATGATATAATACCTTCTTTCAGTTAGTTTTACACTGAATATTAAGTCTTTAATATCTTCAGTTGCAGTATAAAGATTAACATTTTAGAATTAACATTCAAAATTATTACACAAAGAAAACATCATTATTGCTGATATTATTATTTTTTTCCTGAAGAGAGTTAAGTGCAGTTGATCCTACATGTAGAAAGCAAGATTTGTGGGTATGGAACAAAAAGGTAGTAGATTTGAGCTTGCAGGAGTATCAAAAGAGACACGCAGAGAGACTCTGGGGTGGTTCAAGCAAAGGGGCTTTTTCTTAAGAAGGTATATATCTGGACCATGTGTCATTATGGTGTGCATTTTAAGTACTGGGCATACTAGGATAATAGATGGAACAATCAAGATAGTCCACCTCTGTCATGTGTTTCATTCTCTTCTCATCCATGAGTACAGTGGTACATGAGGCTTTCTGCAAATGCTCATGGCTCCCAGTGATCTTGTCTGCTCTTTGGAGAGAGCACTGGGCATGGAGTCAGAAGGATGGGGTTGCCTTAGCAGAAGGTAGTAACCTTCTGTGGGGCTGAACTGTGACACTTCTGCTGTGGTTTCCTTCTTAATGAAAGCATTGGGTTCCTGATCTTAATAAAGGTAAAATATTAATTACCAGGAAAACATATGGCATCACCTTAAAGGCAGAAGTACTGTTTTAACAAATTAAAATGCAGCTCAATGAGATTATAACATTCAAATTGGACATCAAGCTGCTGCTCCTCAAATGTGCCCAGATATTAATATTTCAGTAGCTAAAAAGAAAAGCCAAGTTTCTCCCTGACCTTCTATTCACTAAGATAACATTCGCAATTTGTAAGAATATATATTTTCCTCATGGGATACAATAAAATTATTTTCATTTTCAATGGGAAAAGAAGCAACCTAGTAAATTCTTATTTTTCCTGAATTGGCCCCCGAGCCACGATCATTTGCTTCGTTGGGGTTTTGCCTTAATGCCATCTTTGCAGTCTGTGTGATGTTAGGAATGAAAAAGTGTTCTAATATTATCCTGACCTCTTAGCCTTGTAGTAGGCCCAGGCAAGAAGGTGCTGAAGCAATTTGCATCACTGTGTGCTCTGTGCCAAGAACTTCTCTGAATCTTAGACTAAAGAGATTTCATTCAAATGCCCATAAACATCAGTATTTTCTGCAAGACACCCTTATGCTTGCCTAGAATTCTACTTGTCCCACATAAGGATAGAAAATCATTACTCTGAAAGTTGAGATAATTAACATATGAGTTGATTCAGTTTAAAATTAAATTTGGCAGCAATAAAATTTGTCCTTCCTTTCCTTTTGTTACCTGAGATGACTTCATAAAAAAGCACTCTAGAGAGAAAAATCTCCTTAAATAGCCAAGCTTTTCTTTAGGAATCACTATTATTAAATGGTATAAATGGATAGTTTCTCCATTCTATCCATAGAATAACCACTAATTATCATTGAGCTCCAGGGAAGGTTAAATGGAGCTTTTATGTTTTGTGGCCATCAAATTGCTGTGTGTTAATAATTAATAAATTAATTTGACAACTCCTTAAAAGGAGTTGGTCAAATAACAAAAACTTAAAACTCTAAATCAATATTACCTTTCACATTTGGTTGTTGTGATGAAATGTCTGCTTATATATTTAGGCCTCTAGAGCATTCCATTGGGTGGGACCTGTGCTGTTCCAAAGCTGTGCCAAAAGGTTGGAATTTGGGGATAAGTGCAGTCACAGCCCCTATAGGCCTAGTGGGTGCAATGCCAGGCTAAGTGTCTCCAGGGAGACCAGTTGTCTGTCATGCCTGTGGAGAGGGGCTCCATACTTCATTTGTTACAGAGGCTTGACCATCCATGATGATTAATATTCTAATTATAGGATTTTTAAAAGGTCTTCAAGTCACCATCAAATGCCATTAATTAGAGTAGCAGAGAGAAGGAGATTAATCAATCTTAGGCTTGAATTGTAGCTCTGCCACATTCAGAAAGTCATGAATTTTCTCACATTTCTAATCCTGTTTTCTCATTGATGGATTGGGTTTGATAGTACCTTATAAGGACACAGGATACTATAATAGCATTCTGAGAAGTGACTGAATAGTGCTGTATGCAGCACACAGTAGGCCCCTATGAATTGTCACTGTCTTTGTTGCTATTTTGTTGTATATTCTAAATCTGGAGGCCCTAGGTTATTATAGAAGATAGATTTTCTGTTTGGTGTGACTCGATTCTGGTCCTGGTCTATACTGGGAAAATAAGATATTCTTGTTTCCCCCTTGCACACAAAAGTATAAATATCACTTGAGTAGCTTTGTCCCCATGCAAGAAGCAGAAGTAGAAATGTCCTTAAGGATCCACAATTAAAAACTGGGCATATGTAATTTGCATATGATTTCCTTATGTAAAATAGTGCAGTGCTTGATTGTAATCCAAAGCACACCCTCCTGTCATCCTTTTAATCATACCCGAACTGCATGTAATAGCTGCTATAATATAAATGATGTTTAAGGAATTGCTTTAATGTTTAATTATGTGTAGGTGCATATGTCGGTGGTATGCACATGTATGTTCAGGGCGCCTGTGGAGGCCACTGGTTTCCAATCCCCCTGGCTTGAGCTAGGTTACAGGCAACTGTGAGCCATCTGACGTGTGTTCTGGAAACTGAACTCCATCCTCTGCAAGAGCATTATGGGCTCTTAATCATTGAGCCATCTCTCTAGTTACTATAGATGCTATTTAAATACTTGCTCGGCTTCTCGTGTTTAGGGAATAGCTACAGGGAAAAACCAGCGTGTCTACATCCAGCACAGATTTAATTTTTTCAAAAGACATTTTTAGCATGTGTGCAGAAATCGCATGGCTGCGACCCCATAGACAGTGGGCGTCCACTTTACTTTGTGCTCTAGAGAGGTGGAAGGGGGCACTGGAAACAGTTCTGCATGTTGAGCTGGAGTGATGGGTTCAGAGCTGTGATCGATGCTTTCAACGTTTAACAGAAGAAAACATGATTTGCTCCATAGGTTGACATGGACTCGAGCCTAAAGCAGGAGAATGGGTGTAATGTGCTTCAAAATGAAAATGGATTATCGATTTGGAAGAAATATTACAAAGAAACATGTCAAAGTTTTGAGACAATTGCAAGTTGGTACTTTAAAAGGAAACTCTAGGCATCACTGTGACTAAAATCACTTCAGGAAAAAAATGTCAACATCTTTATGGTTAAATTTAAGTAAGTTTTAACTTTTTCCTATAGGAGCATAGAAAGCTGTCTGGGTTTGCTGAGAAGATTGGAAAGCAGATGACTGTCATTCATAACCCTGAACAGAAGAAGAGAAGTTAACACATACTCACAACAACAGGGACATGATGTAAACAGCTAAAAACTATTTCATCTTTTCCAAAAATTGGCACAATTGTCCTGAAAACTTACATGCAACTTCTAAGGGCATAACCATTCTGAGAATCGTTTGTATATGTTGGAATACTAGAATCCCTAGAGGGCTAGGAAAGCTTTCGTTGGCCTTCCCCCCAATATGCTAAAGAGAATGTTACATAAAAGTAAATATACACATATTATATGTGTGAGTATACACACACACACACACACACACACACAAACACACACACACAAGCACAGACACACTCATTCACACAGTTTCCTATGCACAGAGCCTGTGGAGAGTCTTTAAAGACACTCATAGAAAGCTCTTTGGTAAGTTATCAGTGGCCTGCAAACTTGATGGAGCATCCCAGTTGTCTGCAGATTTCCAAATCACTGTGTTGTTTCTTGCCTTGGAAGGTCATTTTTGTATTGCTCTTTGTTCTTGTTTGTTTATTTGTTTTACAATCTAGTTTCCTACCTGTAACACAACTTCACATCTCCCTGCTTTATTCATCTTTTTATGAGTTGTCATTTTAATGACGACTCACGTCGTCTTTAAAAGGACCACCTCCCTAAAAACTCTCCCTGCACCCCACTTCAGAGCACCAAGGAAATGTAATTATCATAATATTATTTGACAAAACAATAAGCATCTAGTAAATATTTACTGAGTATTAAAACATAAATGATGGTATCAGGATAAAAAACATTTGTAGTTCAAGGGAATAATTAGCATTTTCTGAGGGATGGACACAGGTTAGATCTGAAATGCTAGATTCTGAAGCCCCAGAAAAATAAGGACAGCTCCTGGGATAAGAACTGTTGGGAGAAACATAAACCAAAGCGAAGCAGCCTAGCAACTTTATATAAGTAAGTGATAGACAGACAGGCAGACAAAGACAGACAGAAAGACACACAAGCACACACACACACATGCACACATCAGTCTTGAGACAATATAATGTAAACTGAGGTTGACAAGCAAGGGCATAAGGTTGAAAGTGAAGAATGGACTCTAAATCTGGAGTCAATTTTTCTAGTATAATTGTAGCCCCTGAGCTGGAATTAAGGAGCTGCTGAGATTTTCTCCATACCATTGATGGGGAAAAATTAAATGAGGTTTTATCATGAAGTGTCTTAAATAGTATTCTTAAAAGAGGGCTACATCCTTGGTCATTAACTGATCAATTTTGAACAGAGTATGACAAGACCAGAGATTGAAAATAATTATGGCTGTGTTGTAAATTCAAGACACAGGGACTGAAATGTAGCTGGATATTGGGAGAATATTTAAATATTTTGATAATGGTAATAAAAGGAGTGGCTGAAGAGCTGTTGAAAAAAGCTTAGCATCTGTCAGAAATTGGAAGTACCCCAATACTTGATAATTTGAGACAAAAGAATACACTGCCAAAAAATGTTAGTGCAACAATACACTTAAATATTGGTTACAGAAATATTGATTATACTACACTGAATCAGGTACTTTATTTCTTTGAGAACTATGGTTAAAGAATCCAAACTATTCCCATACACAGGACACTAATGTGCATGCTTTCTTTAAGTAGAAACTTCCATCAAAACAGGGCAAAGTCAAGTGCCCACAGGTGTTGGCAGCTGAGTGGAGCTACAGGCACCATCTAGGGAAAAAAGTGGGCTTCCAGATGTTACCTTGCAGGCCAGATCAGTGTCAGGGACTTTTACTATGTTCTTTGATGAGCATTTTTCTCTTCTAAACTCTTTTTTTTTTTCAGGAATAAAAGTAAAACCACATTCTAAACACACACAAACACACACACACACACACACACACACACACACACACACACACGTACATCTGCACACCACACACATTGCTCTTGAGAAACTGATTCGAGAAAATTGTACTTAATAGTACTAATGAACATATAGCAATGGGACTTTCTGCAAATTCATCCTCAATGTTTCAACCCCATGATTTACTTGAATAAAAAACAAAAGTTTCAAGCTCTGTAACCTCATCATAGATCTGTTTTCTAATCTTACACATTAAAGTCAGAAGTATATGATTTTCTGTGTTTTGATCAAATCTAAAACAATGTAGGACCACCTTAACAACACAAAATATTAGCATCTAGTTTTTTATCAGTTGGAGCTCGGGAAGATCACATTGACACTGAGAGATACATTGCTGTCATACACCAAACCATGCTTTTAATTATACTCAAGGTGGGAAAAATAACAATGACTGCCTGAAATAATCATTTATTTATTTATGCTTATTTTTTCACTAGATGCAACATCTTGAGGACAAGAATATGACTTTTTATGTTCTGGCAGACTTAAATCAGTGGTTGGCATTTAATAAATAATAAAAATGTTTTTGAATAGGTGGCATTTTAAAAATAGACATTTAAACACTTACATAGAAACTACTATGCACAAAGTAAACACCTAAATACTTTACAAATACTTCACTTAATGCACATTAAATAAAATCTTTTAAATATACGTAGCCTTTATAACTCAGAAAGGTTGAAATACTTGCCTGATTTATGCAGCCAATCAGTGATGGAGCCGGGAGTCCTTCCCGGGTACAACTATGTCAGAACCTTTGCTCTTACCGTATACCACTTTCAAATAGATGCTGTCTTTAAAAAGTTAAGAATATAAATATTTACTTAATATATGTTTTATGACACGGTTAAACTCAGAGTATGAAGCTGTGGGTTCTAGTACATCTTTATATTACTTGATTTGCTATATTAAGCAAGTGTATTAACATAATAGAACCTCAATTTTCTCATGTATAAAATCAGGGCAGTAGATTTTACCTCAAAAACTTACGATGAGTTTTATAAAACCATTTTGTATGAAAATATTAGAACACAGTTGGCACCCAAAACATATTATTGGTATGCCAAGGAGAAGGGCTCTAATTTTCCCTTCTCCTCTTTCAAAATGCACATTTGCACATTGTATAGCATATTGGTCTTAGTAAAAGGAAATAAAATTCTTTGCTTCATAAACAAATTTTTAAATATTTCCTGAAGCTAGAGTTCATGTAGTAAGGCATTTTCTGCATGGCCAGATAACTTATTTTCTGGGGAAAATGTTGGAACCTGTTATGATTTAACTATCTAATATAAAGAATAAAATCTTTCTTCTAGTTAGAGAATCAACTTATATGCATTACATACATGGAAACAAAGAGTTGATTGGCAATATAACAAATGACATTTATTTTCACCAAGATCCTTCAACACTAATGGGCTTAAAGATATCCAAGGATCAGACCAGCAATTCAATAAGCAGCATTTGTGTTCAACAAGACCTCTCCCTACATGAATAGGGTCTATCAAATCATAGAAAAACTGTATCAGCTAGCTGACTCTTATCAGTCATGGTTGCACGTTATAATCACCTAAAGATATTCATCAATGTACAGGCCTGTCTCCCAGATACTGTGATTTAATTGGGTTGGGTAGGGTCTGGTATGCTTTCTTTTTTCTTTTTGCTTGTTTTCATTAAATAAAAATTCTCTCAGAGATTCTAATTTGTGGCTCAAGTTGAGAAAATCAGTTCAATTTATTAGTAAATCATCACTGACCCCTCAATTTTCACCTCATCTTTACTTTAATAAACACCAACAAAATATATTGTTTTCATTCAAATAACCATTGAAAGAATATGTGTGTGAAGTTTCATGGAGATTCATGAAAAACAGATACCACGGCATGACTATATGATATTTTGGCTTTGTTTCTTTTAATTGCTTCAAACAAAGGCTATCTTTATTTACCCGAAATCTTCCAAAATTACAAGTAACTGGGCAATAGATTTAGTTGTATGCCCTTTGGGTCAATTATAGTGAATAAATTCTTCATTATATATAGACTACAGTATTCAATGTGTTGGTGTGGTCAACAAGCAATAAACACTTTTACAATGTGACAAATATTACTCTTAAGGCTTTAGTTCTTAAAATTAATTGTAAGTTAGAGTGATTGTTGAATCAAAACAAATTCTAGTCACGGGTTGTTTGGGGCTGCTACAAACAGAATAGAAATGACTGTGAACACTGAAAAGATGGAGGGTTTTGCAAATCCAGCCTATCTATTCCTCTTAAAATGAAAGCATATGAAACCAGCAATTCCAAATTTTTAAAGCTGAATTATTTAACTACTGAAAGTATGTAAGGCCAACAACAAGCAATTGCAAATTATACTAAAGAAATATCATAACACTAAAAGCATTCCCACTTTGTCCTTAACAGCAAGTTAGCCAGCTTCACTGTATAAAATATTTGTCTTCTATCATCATTTCAGACAGTGAAATTTGGAGACTCTGCTATTTAATATGAGTTTTAGGACCTACATGGTCCACCTATAGTTTACTTTAAACATTTTTTTTTCTCTCAGTTGCCCAGCAATTTCAACAAATATCCATGAATAGGCAGGCTCATTCAGAGTCATTTCTACCACAAAGGTGGTCATGGTCACCTAACGTTCAACTAGTGAAAGTATGTAAGGCCAACAATAAGCAATCACAAATTATACTTAAAAAATATCATAACATTAAAAGCATTCCCACTGTGTCCTTAACAGCAAGTCACCCAACTCGACTATATAAAATACTTGTCTTCTAAAGCAACCACAACTTGGGAGGGAGGGAGGGACCTGGGAGAGAAAGTGGACAGGAAGGGGGAGAGGGGTATGGGGTGAGAACCTGATCTGATATTGGGTGAGGGAAAAGGACTGAAGCTCTGAGGGCCAGCAGAAAGATAGGAAACAGACAACCCTAGGAGGTGGGAGGTTGGGGAGGGGGGACCCTCCAGAATGCACCAGAGAACTAGGAGGTGAGAGACTCTCAGGACTCAAAGGAAGGGACCTTAGATGAAAGGGAGAGGGAACTTATAGAGCCCCCCTCCAGCAGGAAGACAGGGCATCAAATGAGGGAGGGGGTGGCATCCCACAGTCACAACTCTGACCCATAATTTTCCTGTCTGAAAGAATTACAAGGATGGAAATGGAGAGGAGCCTGAGGAAAAAAAGTCCAGTGACAGGCCCAAAGTGGGATCCAGCTCAAGAGGAAGTCCCAAGGCCTGACACTATTACTGAGGCTATGGAGTGCTCACAAAAATGAACCTATCACGACTGTCATCCAAAAGACCCAATAAGCAGCTGAAAGAGTCAGAGGCAGAGAGTTGCACTCAATCAATGTACAAAAGCAGCTGACCCCTGTTATTAGGGAAAGACTGAAAGAAGCTGAGGAAGAGGGCGACCCTGTATGAGGACCAGCAATCTCAATTATTCTGGACCTCTGAGAACTCTCAAACACTGGACCACCAAACAGGCAGCATACATCATCTGATATGAGGCCCCCAACACATACGGCAGAGGAATGCCGGGTCTGTGTTCATTCAGAGGTGATGCACCTAACCCTCAGGAGACTGGAGGCCCCAGGGAGTCTAGAGATCAGGTGTGGTGGGGGTTGGGGACATCCTTGTGGAGATAGGGGTTGGGGAGGAGGTATGGGATGTGGAGCAGTCAGAGGGTGAACAAGGGTGGGAAGGGAATAAAATATGGTGTATAAATAAGTAAATTAAAAACAATTGTCTTCTCTCATCATTTCAGACAGTGAAACTTGGAGACTCAGCTATTTAATATTGGTTTCAGGACCTACATGGTCAACCTATAGTTCATTTTAAACATTTTTTTTTTTCTCTCTCAGTTGCCCAACAATTTCAACAAATATCCATGAATACACAGGCTCGTTCAGAGTCATTTCAACTACAAAGGTGGTCATGGTCACCTAAGGATGCTTCCTTTTTCTGATTTACAATATATTAAAGATTAAATAGTAAACAATATACTATTAGATTAAAGGTATCATCAAGAACTGTTAGGTAGATTCCAAAGACAAAGCTGGCAGAATAGGTGGCAAATCCAACTGCACTTTTGAATTCAAGTTTTGACTTTGAACTTCCTTCGACCTCAGGAAAAACCTTGGAAAAGGTTAATTAGCTAATTAATTAACCTTTTCAAAGGTTAATTAATTAATTGACCCTTTGTTTTATCTTCCACCCTGTCTTAGAAAGTGCGTGAATTTTTGAATAAAAAGCTAATTTGGAAACTATGCACACAACAGATTTTTCCTAATAGGTGTGAAGAATGGCTGCTATGCATAAATGATTGTTGGAAACTACTTCTGTGTAGAACATGACCAAACAAGCAACACCATTCACTACTGTACTCAATTCCAAGACCGAGAACAACACTGTCTAGATGCCCATATTCTCTACTTGATACTTATTAAAACATCTATTAGGAAAAGCCATGACTTTAAGCCTAGTAATTGCTATACATAACAGTACAGGAGGCTAAACCTTTTGAGAGAAAATTCATGTGAGTAATATCATAAAACTTCCATAGAACCAGAGAGCTCCTCAACACAAAGTTATAAACTGTCACACTTTCCAAAGACACATATTTTTTTCTTAAGCCGTGGTAAAATGAAGCAACTGAGACTAAGCCGACCCTACAAGAAAACATCTTAACATCACAGTCCAACTACAATTCTGCAATGAAAAACCCACAAAGTATCGTTCTTACTACCACCTTTAGCTATTCCTGGGACGCTTCAAATCTTTAATTCCAGTCATCCCCACCAAAAAAGAAAAAAGAAAGGAAAAACCTCTTCTTCTTACCAGGGATTCTCTTGCTGGATGTCTGGTATAGCTCAGGTGTTCTCCGGAACTCAGACTTCACTGGGCATCCCCAGGCAGGGGATGCCAACCTCAGGGTGAGGCGCAGAACTAAGCACCTCTATCTGCAAGCCACCAGGACAGTCCGTCCAGGGTCTTGGGTGGCTGGCTCTCCTAGTTTAATGTGAGAGCAAACTGAATTAGTCTTAAGCGCTCC
>JADRCD010170540.1:0-17861 GCA_019843815.1 Montemys delectorum | reverse complement strand
TTTTTTTTTGAAGTAAAAATAAGAACAGAAAGGGTGCTGTCCTTGTTGAGTATGAAGTGTCAGGAACATGAGCACGTTTACTGAACCGTCTACCACATGTGTGAACCATGCTTTAAGCAATGGACAAAGTTTAGTATTCTTTTTTATGTCCCAGTAACACTAAAAGTAGGATTCTAGTCTGCAATGAGCTTATCTGTGACATGGCTGGTTCAATTGCCATGATAACTAGACATGATCTCTAAACTTTGTAAGAATCCCGTTTTTGTGTTTTGAAGTGCCCAGAAAGAGACAAATGTTTGCTAAAATGTGAAAAGTCTATCTTCTTTATAAATGGAAGGCATGTTATCAGTGCTTATCTGACCATCCTAAGAATGTCCACACAACGAGACTCTGCTTTCATTTAAGCCAGACAATAAGCACTGCAGAGCATGGAGAGAAACATGAATCTCCTGCTTCTGGAAATGGGAAATGGCACAGCCATTGTGTAACATAGCTTGTCATAGTCTTAAAATTTAAACATAGGCATTTTCTAACATCCAGAAATTAAATTTTGGCATTCTTTGCAGAGAAACAAAATAGAATGGCTACATAAAGCTTTGTACACACATATGGCTGTTCATAGAAACTTTGCTCAAAATAGAGGATAATTATCAGGGACCCAAATTCCCATCAGCTGGTGATGGATAAGCAAGTCATAGAAAGTCATACAATAAAATTCTTCTGGGGGATGGGCAGGGAGTATTAAGGATTGAACTCAGAGCCTCTCACTTGCTAGGCAGGTGATCTACCACTGAGCTAAATCCTCAGCCTTCATAAGATGGAATATCATTGTAATGCAAAAGACTGAAATATTAGCACATATTATAATATTGTTAAGCCTAAAAAAAGTTGGTTAAATGAGAAACTAATCACATTGATCACATTTACATCTTTTAACTTTATTTATAGTTATACATGATCTTTTTATATGAAAGTCAAGAAAAGGCAAACACAGGTCAGGAGTTGCCTGAGCAAAGTGCTCTGGATGCAGAGGGGTTGTAAGTAGACTGAAATCTATTTCTGGGTGATAAATGAGTTCTAAAATTAGATGGTTGCTACTGATAGTTGGACAGCTCTGTACATTTATTAAAAACTGTTAAATCATTTACCTAAAATTGGTAAATTTTATTAAGTCCAACAAAGTGCTGTAACTCAATTTAAAACAGAAATTTATTTCCACTGATTGTTCTTAAAAGAACAGAATAAAGAACACAGCATAGGTTCAGACACCAGTAAATATAATTTGAGATTGTATTCTATAGTAAAATTTTTACAAAAAGAAACCACTGCACTAAGTGGCAGGCATTCTCTGTCACTTTGTTTTGGCTGGCAGTCCCCTCTTTTAACAGTCTAGCATGTGTTAGTTCTTACTGTCTTTGTCTCATCACCAGGTAACCATTTGCTGACATTTAAAGTAAGAGTGCTAATGTTGTAGATATATAATTTGAAGAGTTTGGATGATTTGCACAGTGAGAAGACAGAAATCTAGAAGGGAGCTGGGGATGTAGCTCAGTTGGTAGAATGCTTGCTTGTCAGGCTCAAAGCCCTAGGTTCAACCCCAGAACCATATGCACCAAGTCTATCCTTATAATCCTAGCAATTGGAAGATGGACACAGGATGAGAAGAAAAATTAAGATCGTCTTTGGCTATGCAGTGAGTTCTAGGTCAGACTATATATGACCCCATCTTTTAAAAAAAAATGTCAAGGAGAACTCCTCCAAATACTATTCATGGCATTTTGTCCTTCAGGAATAATGGCACTTGGAACTCCCTTAACTGTTTACAAGTTACCCATAATGACAGAGCAAATGCTAGGTTTTATAGTCAAACTCCAGCAAAGTACAAGTAAACTGTTCTGGAATCTGCCATAAGCAAGAGAAGGAAAGAAGATAATAGTCGACAACAGAAAGGAGTGAATGAGAAACAGAATTTACATTTTTCTTGAGGCTTTTAAAGATGCCCTTGAAGTTTGGAGGTGAATTTGACTCCCCCCCACAGTCTCTTTTTCCCAACACTGTGGCTACTTGCCTTTGCTTCAGACAGAGACAGGAAGATCAGAAATTTATGTTCTTCTTTGGCTGCCATATTTTAGCATAAAGCCTGGAAGTCACCCCCTTTGTACAAAGCAGAGAGACCAAATCAAAGCAGCAAATGGAATGTGTAGGTTATTTGCAGATTGTTGCAGAGCAAATCTAATCACCAGTCGACTGAAACTCCATCATTATTTCCCTTGACAAGAACGCCACAGACTTAAATTTTGCAAAGGAGGGAGAAGTGGCCATAATCCAACTATAACAGTAACAGCCAATTTTGCTGTGATGGGAAGAGAGACTGTATTAGTGCCAATACATTAACCAACTTCCCAAGTGCAGTGGGAAGCTGATTGCCATTATAATTCCCACGACACTCCTCTGTGAAGGTAACTGAATTGCTTGAGTAAAGTTCATTCCCAGCTCTGTTCGTCTAGTGGGTAGAGGGTGGAGAGAGAAGGGATGAGACACACTCTATGTGTGTGAGAGTCCTGTGCAAATCCCAGCTTCTATGCATCTTGGATGGCATTAACAGCCTAAGAGGGAGAATGCCTACAGTGGCGTAACATTACCACACATTCTTTAACTTTTCAAGAGATGGTGTCTACATCCTCTGTCCTTGGATGTATTGTGGGTTCTGTGACAACTTTGATGGAACATGATGGAAGTGGCATTTCGCCAACTCTAAGACAAAGATCTTAAGGATTCCTAGGAATCCTGAGTGGTTTCCTGGACAAGTCCCACTGTGGTCCGATCACTAGGTTGGAGGGGGAACATGCCAGTTGTTCAACTGAGTGTCCCCAGAGGGTCTACTTTTGAATCTGTCTTGGCTGTGGTATAGTCATGGAACTAAAAACCTACTGGATGATCCAAATGAGTCTACCTAGGGGCTGTATAACTGTAAACCAAGTGGCACAAGCTAACGGCATATGCAGCAGAAGAATTGCAATGCTGAGCTCTGCTCAAATTCTTCACCTATAAATGCAAGATGGAAATGTAATTAGTTGGTGTATTTATGCTGCTAAATTTGCAGATAATTTCAATAAAGAGCCAAACAGCTACTGAAAAGCTGTTGCAAAATTAAGTAGAATAATAAGAATACTTATTAAATAGTAGCCTTTAATGCTATTTTATTACAAATTTCATAATACTAATGAAAACTAAAACTGTAACTTGTCCTTGTTTAAAAAAAATGACATCTTTTAAAAAGTAATTTAGACATCTAAATTCCCTGGTGACCTTCAGGTTTGATTTTTAAGAACAGAGGAAACGAGGCTGAAGAGATGGCTCAGTGCTTAAAAGCATCAGTTGCTCTCCCAGAGGACTCAGGGTTCAATTCTTAGCACCCATGTGGTGGCTTGCTGGTCCAGGAATTACAGACCTATGGCCCTAAATATCATCTAATAGTTGCATGAACTTCTACCACTTGCTACCTGTTATTTCAAGGCACTTGAGTCTTTTCTAAGAGCTTTATGTATGTTGGTAACTTCAGTCCTCACAGCAACCCTATGAAATAATTTTCCAAATGAGAAACTGAAGGGAATGGTTAAATAACTTTGCCAAGATCACACAATTAATGCCAGTTTGGACCCAAGGCTTATGTTAGACATTCTGAAATCTGGGCTTACAATCTAAAACGCTAGCTTTTCTTCATGGATACAAGATAACCTGCTGTGTGCCATCAAAAATCCCATTGTCAATCACGTATCTTTCTGTTGTCTCCTAGCTTTATTCAAATTTGATCTGTATGCTGCCAACTAGTCATATTAAGTGCTTAAAAATTCCAACAAGACTGGACGCACACCTAATAGCAACAGCCTGGAGCCTTTCAGTGTTTTCTGCCAAGAATGTGGAAAAAGTACTTTTGTGTGTCTTAGAGTCCTACCCCGACTGCAGGATTTTGCCTCTTATTTTCCACAATGACAGTTCACCCTGTCTCTTACCATATGAGGACTCACCTTCCTCATTAGTCCTGCAACACTTTAGGAGTACTGCCTGGTTCTTTAGTTCCCTTCTTTGCACCTGTGCTTCCTCAGGATGCAGACTGGAGTGTAGACCTTCGGAGTCCCTCCTTGCGGGTGAGGATTGACTTATTCCTTAGTGAGTAAGTAAAGAAGAGAGATGCAACTGGCAGCAGTAATGACCCACATCATCCATGTGCCTACAGCCTTCTTAGAACATCACTTCATAGATTTTCTTGTTTACTCACTCAGTGGGGAACATTAGTCAGAGTTTGAGTCATCTCTCTGTCCTCATCCTTCCCTTACCCTAAATCACACCATAAGCATCCTTTAACCCAGAAATAAAGAATTATCTTAGTGATCTGTAAAAAACAAAATGTGTTGTCAATGGAAGTGAAAACGATGTAATGTACCAGGGAAAATGAAATCACCCATGAACTGAGGAGGGCCAGAGGACTGACTAATTTCACATGAAAATGGAAGAGGGCCGGAGGAGTGGTTTATTTTATAATACTAACACTTATTCACAGGTTCAAACTCTCTTCCGGGCATCTCAATCCACAAAGACAGGTTCTCTTCATATATGTATTATAGCATAGTACCTCTGTGAAAAAGACAGACAAGATATTCTTTTTACACTATTTGTAAGCTCTGCCTAGATTGAGAAGTGGCAGCTAACTATGATTTAATGAAGAGGGAACACAGAGAAAATCAGGCTGCTCTCCCTTCCCAGCACAGGCAAAGGAGGGAAAACTGAGATGCGTGGTTTTAGTGATTCCATTTAGAGAGATCTGAATAACAGCAGACTTTTACAGCAGTTGCAAGGTAGGAAACAATCATCACAGTGACTATGTGGGTAGTTAGTTCTTTATCCAAGTGTGTGTGGAGAGGGAGGAGGATATGCTGTAGCATTTAGGTTATGGAGACAGGAAAGAGACATTTTTAAGTGTACTTCTGTTGGTGTTCAGATGTACTATCCACTGAACTCAGACACCACTTGTGTAGTCCTATGTTACCTGTTTAGATCCTGGAATCACTAAAATAAGCATGTTAAACATTGTCTATAGAATTGCTAGGAGAATTAACTAAGTTAACAAAATCTCTGGAGTGGTAATAGTATCTGTCACCTGATTGTGGCCACTGTGCTCTACAGAGCAGGTATGTGTGCCCTTCTCACTTGAGGCTTCCTTCCAGAACACACACACTCCTGGAGCAATCGCCATGACCTATCATTTGTTTTATTTCTGCTCTTTTCCACATGATTTCTCCCCCATTTCATGATGTTTTCTCTGTGCCCAGGTCCAGCATCATTTGCACCCTGGCTGAAAACCATTGCCAAGACCTTTAACCTCTCAAACCTCAACCTGTTCATCTGCAAAACCAACTTAATGTCCATCCTGTCTTTAGAAATATAAACCAGACATGCTTTATTTTCCTACTTTAGCATTGGTTTTCAAAGGAAGTCAACAACTTTCAAAAAGAATAACTATTCCTAATGAGAAAGGATACCTTCAAAGAGGCATCAGTACACTGCCTAGGAACTACTCATCAGATGGACAAGGGGACACGTGTCCTAGGTCCCACACAAGGCATTTTCAATGAATTTCATGGAACAAGTGAGGTATGCAGCGCACACCTGCCTCTTAGGATTAATTCTCAGGATACAGTGAAGCTCTGAAAATTGCTATTTCTTGACCTAAAGGAAGGTTAAACCACTTTCAGTGAAAATCGATTCACTTTGAGGTATTTAGCACTGTTCATATTTTGTAAAAGTCTCTATGACAGGGCTGCTTTCAATTGGCACTTTATGTGGTAGTTGTAGGAAGCTCATCACACACAGAGAGAGGAATCTGAATGAGTGTTTAACAAGATGGGCTATTTCCTTTGTTTCGCTTCAAGAATAAAAGTGGACCATGCCCCAGACCCTAGGCAGGCTGGGGTATTAGGAATCTCATGCATATCTGTAGCATAGGAAGTTGACAAGTGATTGCTGGAAAAATAAAATTAATTTTTTCCTGTTGCTCCTATTTTTCTTTTGCTGGAGGAATTTATGTTACACATGGTCAAATAGCATTATGTACAATGGAGGAGATGAGGTGTGAGGGAATCATTCAATAAAAATGATAAATCAGGAAGGATCATTTAGAGAAAAACGCTGGCAGCAAGCATTTGAGAAATAGGGAGGTCTTGTCATAGGTTTTTCGGAAATGCTTTCTTAGGAAATTGCACCATTTATAGAGTTGTTCTTTTCTTCCTTGAAAAGATAGTGATAAATTTCAAATGGAATTAAATAAGAAATAATGCAGTCTGTCAGTCATGACCTGAGACTAGTTGAAGAAAATTGCTTTCTGAGAGAACAACGTATAATCATAGTCACAACCAACAAATCAGAAAACAAACCCCAAAATTATGCAAATTATTTCAAGAACTAATAGGTGACCAGTGGAAAGGAAGAAGGCCAAGATGAGATCAGCTAGAGCATAAGAAGGAAGTGGAGTAAAGGTACTTCGTGAGCAGACAAAATGGTGCTGCTATTCTGAATGCTCTGGCTGCACTGAGGGAAGCTGAATATTTGAACACTGCAAGGCCCCAGGTCTTAACATACTCTTGTATGAAGGTCTTACCTGAGCACAAAACAAGTGACACATGAGAATGTTAATAACAGTACCTTTTGGACAGATTTGGAGTGAGAGCAAACTAGAAATACGAGCGATAATAAAAGGCAAAACTTTCATGTCTATTACTCAGAAGTCAAATGATATAAGCTAGTTGTCCACATTGTTTTATAAATAGATCAAAACATCATTAGCACAAGTCAAATATCTAAATTCAATTTATGCAAATACGTCAAACATATAAAATTATCAACATACTTTATGAATTGATATATATACACACAAAAAAAATGTGTAAAGTGGATCATGAGGAAAGTATTCAAAAATGTTGAATCTGGCATGTTCACATCCCTGGAAGCAGAGTGATGCTGTAAACTGACAAGTGAAGGATATGAGTCGAGCTCTCTGTAACTTAAATTAAGATCTATTATCTAGTTATATTGTATCTATCATTTGTCATCTATGTATCATCTAGTTATAGTCTATCATATGCCCTGCTAAGTTTTTTGGTTTTTTTGGGTTTTTTTGTTTTTTGGTTTTTGGTCAAGTTGACCCCGATAGAATAATTTGGAAAAAGGGAGTCTCAATTGAGAAAATAACTCCAGCAGATTGGCGTTTGGGAAATATGGAACATTTTCTTGATTGATGATTGAGTGCCCGGCTTACTGTGGGCAGTGACAACCTTCATCTGTGGTCCTAGGTGATATAAGAAAGAAGTTGAGCAAGTCGTAGGAGCAAGCCAGTAAATAGTGTTCATCCATGGCTTCAGTTTATTCCTAGAATTCCTGCCTTGACTTCCATCAGTGATGGACTGTAACCTCAGAATTGTAAGATGACAAAATGCTTTCCCCCCCCATCCCCATGTTGCTTTTGTTTATGGCATGTAATCACCGCCACAAGAGCCTAAGATACCATCTATCTATGCCTGGGTATAATTTATGTCATTTATCTAGATCAGTACCATTTTTCTAACTATGATATATCATCATCTATGAAGTACCCATCCTCTACTGATATATCTATTACCTATAAAACAGCATATATTTACTATTTATTTCTATAATCTATGATGTATCTTACATTAATAATCAACCATTTACCTATCTCTAGGCTATGAATCATTTATCATTTGTCAATCAATAATCTATGTATGAATCATCTATGTTCATTTTATTTATCTATCATTTATCTCCCTATTATCTGCATATGATGCATCTCTTTTATATCTTTGATGTGTCTATAATTTATCATTTATCATCTATCTACCTATCATCTATCATCAATTTTCTAACTACCTGTATATATATATACATATATACATGTATATGATATGACTATCATCTATAATTATCTTCATATCTCTCTCTCTTTTTACTTATTCTATTAGAATTATTAGTGTGCCTGGTATATCAACTGAAAACTTTTTGATAAAATTGGTTGAAATGTTATTCTATTAACTCAGAAGCAAGATAAACTGTGTTGTGTAATAGAAAAGCTAAAAGAGACAATATCACCACAGATAGAACTTGCAGTGTTGGTCATGGGAATACTGCTTTTTTATATTTCTTTGTCCTGCATGCTTTAATGCCTTCCCAGACATTATAGACTCTCTCTCTCTGATACCATAAGCCAAATAAGCTCTTGCTTCTTTGAGTAGACTTTGGTCATGGTATTTTATCATGGCAACAGAAAAGTGATGAGTACAGTTAGGAGGTAAGATATGGAAAGTCCCAAGCATGCTGTCAGTATCTGCTCACCTCCAGTGGAAGTTTTGTGGTGAAGTGGCATCTTGATGCTGGAAGTACCTGCAGAAAGGTTATATGGCAGAAATAAAGCAAGAGTAAGCCTCCTGAGAAAGTGAAATTGGAACCTGCTTTATAACAGTTTGTTTTCTGGGGTCTAATTAACTCTTTGAAAATAGCAGCAATCCATTGTAATGGCTGTATATCTAAGTCCTAATAACTTCCTGCTAAACTCTCAACACTGTCATACTAGAGATGAGTTCTACAATACATGAACCTATGGTAGTGTACATGCCCCAGACCATATTCAATTCAGCAGTTTCTCTAGGAGCCAGACTAGGTGCCACAGCTAGCCCCCAGCATGCAGTGAATCCCACATCCATCCCTAGAGAATAAATTAGAGT
Organism: Montemys delectorum; assembly: GCA_019843815.1. Classification (NCBI taxonomy): domain Eukaryota; kingdom Metazoa; phylum Chordata; class Mammalia; order Rodentia; family Muridae; genus Montemys; species Montemys delectorum. The sequence continues at coordinate 9,069 of JADRCD010170540.1, read as the reverse complement.
CATTTCAGAGAAAATTGTTGAGAAACTTTTTAAGGGACTTTTTACTTAGGAAAACTGTTTGAATATGTATGTATACATATATATGTATATATGTACACATATGTGTGTGTATAAATATAAACAGGCTGATGATAAATTTGTTGGAATATCATAAACAGTAAATTGATCAGTGTTTAGCTTGGAAAAGATATGAGCCAAGGGAGCCAGGTCATCAGACCTGTGACGCATGAATATTTTTAGTGCTTTGAGAAGGTAATCAGCAGTTAATAGATAACAGAGACGATTAGACACTATGATAAAGTACTTATTGGTCTTCCCTATTAGAGTGCACTGTGGCCCTTTGACCTGTGATCTCTGCTGCCTACATCCTACAAAGGACATTGCTGTAGCCATCTTACTATAATACAGAGGTGGGACAAGGTAGCCCAATAGAGTGTTCAATATTTAGTAATGCAAACTGTGCCATTTCTAAAAGTTAATGAGCTTCATGAGGCCTTATAGGCATTTTTAATTAATAAAAATTAATGTCTCAACAGTCTTATCTACTGACTGATCATATGTGACATTTTTTTCCTGTGGTTCTTGGTTTATCAACTCTGCAAGAGTTATCCAAATGACTAATATAACAAAATCTATGTTGATTATGGCAGTCCTTTATCCTTGTACTTAAAATAATTTATAATGTTTTTAGCCTCAAAATTTTAATTTAAACATGCTTTCCCATTAACTATTTAGACTTGGTATTTTAGTCAGTTATTTCAAGAGAATTCAAAAAATATAATGCTCTCAAATACTATAATTCAAAATCACTTGGGGATGTAACAGGACTATTTTTATTTATCTTATAATACTAATCCCTGAAGTGTAGGGGTGTGGAAAAGAATGTTTCAGGAAAATTAGACATGTAGTTTGACATCCTAGGCAAGCACCTAAAAATCTGTAGGCAATCCAAGAAACAATCCACAAATGAGGAAAAAACAGACATCAAAGTTGTAAGAGAGCACAGAGTCAAAAGTTTTAATTATAGAGGATTGATAATTTTAAAAGAAATACAAGGTGAAAAATCTAGATCTATAACTGCAAACTCAAAAAAGCTACCTTCAGAAAATTTACACCTCTTATATCTTTATAGATGTGTAAAATATGTAGGCCCTGATTTGTACAACCCTTCATTTAATTGCTGACTACTATTCTGGGCAGCAGGCAACCAGAATCTGCAGTCACTTGCTCTATGGGCTGAGTTCATCCACCCATCAAGAAGCATGCTACCTGTGTAGAATGCATATTTGATTGAATGTAAATATTATGTACACATTAATACATATGAAACTTGTTTAGAAAATATGGTAAGATTATTTTTAAATGCTAACAATGAGATCAATTCCTTTGCTATGCACATTCATTTATCCACTTCTTATTTGCCATGAGAGGTATCCCTACAGGGGAGTTCAGTGTCCAGCAGTATAGTGTTTGGGGATTCATAGTAGAGTATATGTTAGAAAGATTCAGTCCAAACTGTCAGGGGAACAAGAGACTAATAAAATGGGGAAGTAGAGAAGGGAAGAAAGGGAAGATATTGGGCTATGCGAGGGAGAGAATATACTAATAGCACATTATATATTTTCATAAAAACAGTCTTAGAAATGAATAGAGTTATTTCTACCTTTCCTAGTATCTTACTGTTATATTTGAGAAAGATTTTTGTACCTTATAGCACAGCTGAAACTTTCAGTGGCCCCCTGATTACTTGGTGTTTAACTGCTGGTCTTAGCAGCAATTCCTCTAAACAGTTATGACTGAAACCTTTCCTCACTGATCTGAATATGTTCTCATCCTTTCAAATATAGCAGGAAGACACCAATTCTTTAGAACTCATACCCACTGCATGTCTATCCATGTGTGTCCTGGACTGAAGGCAGGGACAGGAGCATTGGGCCTTAATGTTGAAAACTCTTTATCATTGGTTTCATCAATAAAGTCCATTTTTTAGTTCAGATATTCTGTTCAATTTACCCAGGATGCATACAGATTGGATTGTATGATGTATACATATATCATTGAATGCAATGTAGTGGCCAAGGAAATGGCTCAGTGGGTAAGAGCTCTGTCTACTCTTCTATAGGTCCCAGGTTCAGTTTCCAGTACCAACATGGTGGCTCACAAGCATCCATAACTCTAGTTACTGGAGGATCCAATACCATCTTTTGACTTCCAATGACATTGCATATATGTGATACACAGACAGAGGCACATAAGATACTTAAACACATAAAATAAAATGAAATCTTGAATGAAATACATATCTAACAAAATTTGTCAGATTTCCATGGGAAGTATTGTTTGATGTTTATACATTTACTTATTTATATAATCATCATCAATATCAAGGTATACATTGCTTCAATCTACTGGAAACTCAGATATGTTTTGCTGTAGATAAAAAAGCAGTCGTCCACACCTAGCTAGTGGCTATAGGAGCTACTACAGGCAACATAGGAATATTCAGATAAAGAGCCAAATATTCAGAGAAACTGATCTATGCTTAGATTTCATGAAGAATGGACAGCTATGTAAAAATGTACCACAGCCTGTTGATCAAATGGTAAGAGAATGAGGGGGCCACCTTAAAGGTATATCTAAATTTCTGCTGACTTCTCAGGGTGGTGTCCATTACTGTTTTATTCACATATGGTTCTTGTAGAATGAAGTTGGCTTTCTTTTCCGTGTGTTGGATTCCTTGAAACTGGAGTTACAGCTGGTTATGAGCTGCCACATGGGTGCTGGGAACCAACTTGGGTCCTCCAAAAGAGCAGTATATCCTTTTAGCCACTGAACATTCTCTCCAGCTTCTGGAACAAAGGTCTTCAAAGGAAGAAGCAAGTCGTCTTTCTGGATTTTATGTTTACTTTGAAAGAGAGAAAGCTGGTTTCTGAAACCTGCCTTGAGGAGGGGGTAAAAGAGATGACAATATAGGAGAAAGTAAAAAACTTTGTTTCTGAGGACTTGTCAATCTTACCTCATAGTGCCAGTATGCAAGAGGCTATACATAGCCTATTAGGTTTTTGAGCACCAATACTGGAATACTTTATAAATGATATCCCATAACATGTAGCTTTTATTATAGTTTCTTTGACTTAGCAAAAATGCTTCTAGAAAAGTCATATCAATGCCCATGTTAGCATTTTTTCTTTGTGTTACTGAGCAATATTGACCCTACTGTAAGCATATGCCATTCATTGTTTATGCATTCATGGTTAATGGATATTTGGATTATTTCAATTTTCATGAATCCCACATTAAATATTTGTATACAGGCCTTGGTTTGGACATACCTTTTCATTTATCTTGGATAAACACCCAGAAGGTGCATGCTGTATCACATTCTAGAAGTTAACTTGTGAGATGTCTGTTTTCAGAGTAGGTGCTTCATGTGAAATTCTCACCTGCAATACATGAAAGTTAGACTTGTGTCACATTTTGCAAGTGCTTTGAGTTATTGCTTTTTTATTTTATTTGTTCCAGAAATACTGTGGTGCTGTGTGATAGTAATATGATTTGCATTTACCTAATAATCGAAGACCTTAACACGTGCATATATCTTCTTTATTAAAGAATTTCCAACTACCACTTTTTAATTGTGTGCCATGCCTTGCTATTAGTGTATTGATAAGGTTTATAGAAGGTGTGCATATATATGTGTGTGTGTTTATAAACATATATTTACATATGTTTATAAAAGTCTTGTGTGCATGAATATATATACATACATGTTTAGAAACCCCTGTATGTGTGTTTTCATGTGTGTGTGCTATTATGTGTGTATGCATGCATGCATGTTTGTGTGTGTGTGTCATGTGTGTGTGTGTGTCATGTGTGTGTGTGTGTGTGTGTGTGTGTGTGTGCATGTGTATACGTATGCATGAAATTTTTTTCAAGTTAGTAGCTTGGATTTTAAGCTCTTCAAATGAATCGTTTAAAGAAATGAAGTTATAATTTGGATTAAGGCCAATTTATCAAATAGGCATTTTGTGTTCTACATAATAACTTAATGAGTTGTTCCAATATATGGGATTTTTTTGCCTACTTTCCACGTGGGGATCCATTCCATATACAGTCACCAAACCCAAACACTATTGTGGATGTCAAGAAGTGCATTCTGACAAGAGCCTGATATAGTTGTTTCCTGAGAGGCTCTGACAGAGGACAAATGCAAAGGCAGATGCTCATAGCGAAATATTGGACTGAACATGGGGATCCAATAGAGGAGACAGAGAAAGGACTGAAGGAGCTGAAGGGGTTTGCAACCCTATAGGAGGATCAACAATATCAACCAACCAGACCCCCCACAACTCCCAGGGACAAAACCAGCAACCGAAGAGTACACATGGAGGGACCCATGGCTCCAGCTGCATATGTAGCTGATGATGGCCTTGTTGGGCATCAATGGGAAGGGAGGCCCTTGGTACTATGAAGGTTCTATGCCCCAGTGTAGGGGAATGCCAGGGCCAGGAAGTGGGAGAGAGTGGATTGATGAGCAGGGGGAGGAAATAGGTTTTTTTTTCCAGAGGGGAAATGTAAATAAAGAAAATATCCAATAAAAAAATTACCTGCTTAAAAAAAATAATAAACTTTGTAAATCATACTTTCCCATTTTGTGTTATGTAATTATGTACGTACATACATATGATGTATGTTATAATTTAATGAACATAAGACGTATGTTATTATTTAATGAAGAGATAAATATGTACCTTTGTGGCTGTTGTTCTAAATATCTAAATACCATTTCTTGGACAGAGCATGTTAAGCATTGCAGCACCTTAGTACTACTGCTGACTGCTCGGTGCTGTATTCCTGTCGTCAGTTCCACATTGCTGCGTCCTTCGTTCCTTACACCAGAACTCTATTCTCTTGATGTTGTGATTGAGCAATAAGTCTTGGAGTCAGCTGGAAGGAGAACACTAATCATGTTGTTCCTTTTCTAATTTGTTTGACTTCTTTAAATTCTTTGCATTATTCCATAAAGTTTGGCACCATGCTGCGGTTGGATGGTCAAGCAGCCTAAAGTGTTCCATTCAGTTTACAGTCATGTTGTCAGTTGCCACCTGAGTCTGGAGACACTTTCTGCCACACAGCCCTTGTGCTATCCCTCGTAAGCTGGTGCAATGGCAGAGGTTTTCTTACTTAGTTGGTTTTTCTGTGTTTTCATAGACCTTTATCCAATGTGTAGAAAATGTTACTTACTACATTTTATCTCCTTTTTTCATAGTGTCTCACAGGAAGTAAATTGCTGTAGCAGTTACTCTTCTTGGGTACAAGGATACCCAAGAAGGTAACCTTGTTTTTGTTGTTGTTGTTTTGCTGCTGCTGCTGTTGTTTTGTATCTTAAAAGCACCTGTGACTTCTGTGCAGAAAATAGCAGTAGAAACTTAAGATGTCTATTTTATACCAAGCTCAAAAAGTTTCAAATAATTTGATTCCTTCCTATAATGTAATGATAAAAAATGCTAGGAATAAAACCTAAGACCTCTGGAAGAGAAGCCAGTGCTCCTAACCACTGAGCTATCTCTTCAGCCCCAGACAATAGTTGTTTTATTCACTCTAAGACCTTCACCTGGCATGGAGTACATTAGGTCCATATTTCACAAGGGGATACCTGAATGATCAGTAAATATCAGGGCATCAAAGCACTGACTCGCATACAGTGCTCCAGGAATATCAGGCTTTGAGGGAAGAAAAAAATATGAACAGGCAGTTGACAAAGAAAGTTTTTCTTTATCCATATCTCTTTTGATATGTACCTAAGCTCGCTCTCTCTCTCTCTCTCTCTCTCTCTCTCTCTCTCTCTCTCTCTCTTTCTCTCTTTATTTGGATCGAATGTCTTCTTCCTTCTGTTCATTTCCTTTCTTTGAATATATATGCACATACATATATATGTACACATATATTTGTATATATGTTCATATATGTATGTATGTATGAAACTAAAGATGTTCCTAAATGGATAATTAAGATTGAAGTCTATAAACCATAGCAAAGAATGTGAAAAGATATTATCTAGGAACCTATCTTGAAACTTCTAACATGCAGAGAGTTTATCACTCTCCATGACCTACCTGGCAGTATTTTCCTTGTTTATCAAGTCAAAAGGAAGGCATAGAACAGTGTCATACTGCTCAGAGGCACAGATGTCAGGGGAGGGTGGGAGCCAAGCCTGCTCCTAGAGTTTCTGTGGCTTGTTTAATTGTTTTTCCCACTGAGTGGTGTGCACAGGTAGGTCTCATTCTTAGTTCAGCTATAGGAAGGATTACGAAGTTTGTTTGTATGATTAGGTAAGCAACCCTGGCTCTGACCACAAAAACTTATAATTAAGAAAATCAATGTCAAACTCTAACTAAAAAGTTACCACGATCATGTCCACATAATATAATCATATGTCAAGGGCAAAAATCTACACCGGAATTTAAAGAATGTTTGTAGATGAACAGTGTCATATCATGTTGGTTTCTAAGAGAGTGAAAATGCATGTGGTTTTTTTTTTTTTTTCATTTGACAGCACTCTGAATTTCTACTGAGCTAAAATCTGGCCCTAAATATCCTCACATAAGGCTAGGTAACTTCCTGCTCAGTACTATCTGCACGTACTGCCTGTCCAGTTCTTCCTCAGCAGCTAGACTTACAGACCACAGTCTATAACCTCAAAGTCATGAATATTCAAAAGTTTTCTAGTTTTTTTTTTGTGTGTCAGATGATATAAGTTTAAGTAGAAACCTCAACTTGTATATTAGCAAAAAAAAATCATTTAATATTATCAATTATATCTTTAAAACCCCTAACTGGGTGAATATGTACTCTTCTCCAATGCAAATGGAACATTTGGAAAATTTGACTTAATTAGGCTAAAATAAAAGCTTAATATACTGTTACATAAAGTGATTAAAATTATGTACAGTTGGTTAGAAATCATTTACAGGAGGATTTGGTCAATTCCCAAATAGCTAAAAGCTAAATTTTAGTCCTAACTAATTGGCCAGTTAGTTCTAACTGACTAGTTACTCATTGTGTCAAGAAGAAATCACAAAGGTAAATAAAAAGTCGTTTGAGATGAAAGAAGACAGAACTCAATAAGGCCAAAACTTTGAGATATATCTGAATTATTCCTGGCAGGTCTCATGTGCTATAACCAGAGGTTCCAAGCCAACCGAGAGCTAAGATGAGTACTCTAATTTCTCAATGTTTCTTACTTAAAAGAAATATACCATTAGCTGTAATGACTTGAACCACATCTTATCTTGAATCCTATGAATTTGCAGTCAGTTTAGTCTAAGTATCCATTCAGGATATATCTATATTTTATTTTATTTATTAGATATTTTCTTTTTTTACATTTCAAATGATATATCCTTTCCCAGTTTCCCCTCCAAGAAAAAAAATAACAACAACCTGTTCCCTCCCCTCTCCCCCTCCCCCTGCTCACCACCCATCTCTCCCACTTCCTGGCCCTGGCATTCTCCTACACTGGGACATAGAACCTTCATAAGACCAAGGACCTCTCTTCCTATTGATGACCTACTAGGCCATCCTCTGCTATACATATGCTGCTGGAGCCATGAGTCCCACCATGTATACTCTTTGGTTGGTGGTTTAGTCCCTGGGAGCTCTGAGGGTACTAGTTAGTTCATATTGTTTTTCGTCCTAAGGGGCTGCAAACCTTTCATCTCCTTGGGTCCTTTCTCTAGCCTCTTCACTGGGGACCCTGTGCTCAATCACATTAGATGACTGTGAGCTTCTACTACTGTATTAGGCACTGGCAGACCCTCTCAGGTGACAGCTATATCAGGCTCCTGTCAGCCAGCTCTTGCTGGCACCCACAGTAGGGTCTAGGTTTGATGATTGAATATGGGAAGGATTCCCACATGGCATGCACTCTCTGATAAGTGGATATTAGCCTAGAACCTCGGAACACCCAAAATACAATCCACAAACCACAAGAACACAAGAAGAAGGAAGACCTAAGTGTGGATACTTGGTTCCTTCTTAGAAGGGGGAACAAAATACCCATGGAAGGAGTTGCAGAGACAAACTATGGAGCAGAGACAATCCAGAGACTGCTCCACCTGAGAATCCTTCCCATATTCAATCAGGAGATATCTTAGTCAGTGTTCTGTTGCTGTGAAGAGATACGTGACCACAGCAGCTCTTATAAAGGAAAGTGTTTAATCGGAACTTGCTTACAGGTTCAGAGGTTTAGTCCATTATCAGCACAAGAAGAAACATGGCAGCACAGAGGTAGACTTGGTGCTGGAGAGGAAATGAAAGTTCTACATCTGGAAGCACAGGCATCAAGACAGGAACACTGAGCCTGGCTTCAACATTTGAAACCCTGAAGCCTTCCCAAGTGACAGACTTTCTCCAATAAAGCCACACCAACTCCATCAAGACCATACCTGCTAATGCCACTCACTAAGCATTCAAATATATGAGCCTATGGGGGCCGTGCTTTCACATTTCAGCTCAAGCAGCCAACAAAAGTGTCTAAGAAACATTTGCTGATAATATTATTAGTCGATTTACACTCTTTTTCCTTCTCTTTCCTTACTCCTTTAAATACTTCATTCATTTTTATTGATAAAATTTAGATATAATTATGATATTCAAGATTCTGCTTTGTATCATTTATGTAACTTGGAATGTTTAAATGTGACTAGTTAACCCTCACAGCATTCCACATGCTTGAAGTGCTTTTATACTAAATTTAAATCATAATTTAAAAGCTCCTCTCTTGACAATTTTAAAAAATACAGTCCATTCTTGTTAACTATATTGAGCATATTGTATAATTTCTCCTCATCCTATTTTGTCCTCAGTTGGACCAATATTTTGTTGTGAAGTGACACATGGTTGACTGGAAATGATGCCCTAAAGCATTTGCAAGCAGCCCCTTCCCTCAGAGGCAGATGTAGAGAGTGGCTGAGGGTTTGGCTGGAGAATCATTATCAATAGCTTATGGAAGATTCCATCTTTTCCTGACCCAGTATTTTCCCCAAACATTAGCCACACATTAGTTGA
>JADRCD010170533.1:0-14297 GCA_019843815.1 Montemys delectorum | reverse complement strand
CTCTGACTGTACCCGACTAATACAGAAGTAGAGGCTCATAGCCATCCATTGAACTGAGTACAGGGTCCCCAATGAAGGAGCTAGAGAAAGGACCAAAGGAGCTGAAGGGTTTGCAGCCCCATAGGAAGAACAACAATATGAACTAACTAGTACCCTCAGAGCTCAAAGGGACCCAACCACCAACCAAAGAGTACACAGGGTGGGACTGATGGCTCTGGCAGTATGTATATAATAGAGGATGGCCAAGTCAATCATCAGTGGGAGGAGAGGCCCTTGGCCCTGTGAAGATTCCTTGTCCCAGTGTAGGGGAATGCCAGGGCCAGTAAGTGGGAGAGAGTGGGGTGTTGAGTAAGTGGAGGGAGAGGGAACAGGGGTTTGCTCTTGTTGTTGTTTTTTGGGTTTTCTTTTTTTTTTTTGGAGGGGAAACTGGGAAAGGAGAAATCATACGACATGTAAATAAAGAAAATATCTAATAAAAAAAGAAAGAAAAAGAAAGTGGAGAATAGCCTTTTAAAGTACTTGTTCTAGACACCACTTCCTTAGACAGGAAGGCCAACAGCTCAGCTGCTAAGGTCAACAATTAATAAATGATACCTAATGTGTGGTTCTTAGGTTCTGCTTCTTGCCAGTGGTGTGTAGGTGCTTACAATACACCAGCTCAGAAAGGAGAAGGCAGAGTCCAAAGCCTGTGCTTCCGTTCAGGGAGTCAGCCTACTGCTATCCACAAGTCCTGAATGGGAAAGAAAAGTGTAGGACAAATGCTGTGGTTCCCCAGTCTCCTCTCTGGGTACTAGGGCACTGCCAATGTACCACCTAGAAAATAATTCAGAGACAGGTGGGAGTGTGGGTGGAGAAAGTCATCTCCCTTCAGGGTGTAAGAGCACCACTGAAGACGATAAGGGTCCTACAGCCAACAGGATGCCATCCAATTGCGAGCCAGTGTTGGGTTAAAGAAGAGAAAAGGCCTTTTTCAGGAGTCTTAGTGTTGCAGGTCTTTTAAGAGAAGGCCTTCCCAGTGGTGATTTCTAATGAAGCAGCTTTCTGAGAAGATCATATCCTGTTCATGTTCCTTTATTGGAGTGAGCCAGGGATAATATGCAGGAAGGGAAGGTCATTGGCTGAAGGCTAAGGCTATTGAGAGACCTCATCAGGATGAAGAGGCATTCTAGGTACTGCACTGCATGACTGGCTGCCTGTGGCCCTCTCAGATGAGGGTCGTGGCTACCACATCTTCCAGAACAGGCAGAGAGGGAAGGGAGAGGGCACCTTCACTCCTGCTATCTCAGACCTTTGAGATTCCTGGAATCTGAGGATGCCCCACCACACCAGTTCTTCTTCCTATTTGGTAGCTCAGTCCACATGACTTATGCCCCAACTACTAGGCTGTCCACGGGGTCCCCAATGGAGGAGTTAGAGAAAGACTGAAGGAGCTAAAGGGGTTTGCAACTTCATATCAACCACCAGATCTCCCATAGCTCCCAGGGACTAAACCACCAACCTAAGAGCACACATGGAGCAACCCATGGCTCCAGCCACATATGTAGCAGAGGATGGCCTTATCTGACATCAATGGGATGAGAGGCCCTTCCCTGTGAAGTGATGCCCCATTGTGAATGCTAGGGTGCGGAGGGTGGAGTGAGTGAGTGGGTGGGAAGTACCCTCACAGAAGCAGGAGGAGGGGAGACTGGGAAAGGGGATAACATTTGAAATGTAAATAAAGAAAATATCTAATAAAAAAGAATAAGAAAAGGAAAAAAAGAAACTGAAAAGCTTTTGTAAGGTAAAAGACACTGTCAAAAAGACAAAATGGTTACCTACAAATTGGAAAAAATTTTTCACCAACCCTATATCTGACAGAGGGCTAATACCCAAAATATATAAAGAACTCAAGACATTAGACACCAACAACCAAATAACCCAATTAAAAATAGGGTACAGAGCTAAACAGAGAATTCTCAATTGAGGAATCTCTAATGCCCAAAACACTTAAAGAAATGTCCAATGCCCTTAATCATCAGGGAAATGCCAATCAAGATCCCACCCTAATGGGAATCAGAATGGCTAAGATTAAAACCTCAAGTGACAGCATGTGAAGCGAGGGAAGCACTCCTTTATTTCTGGTGGGAGTTGAAACTTATATACCACTTTGGAAACTGATGTGGTGATTTCTCAGAAAATTAGGAATAATTTCACCCCAAGACCTAGCTATACTACTCCTGGGTATATACCCAAAAGATTATCCACCATCCCACAACTTTATTTGTAATAGCAAGAAACTGGACACAAACTAGATTTCCCTAAACTGAAGAATGGGTAAAGAAAATGTGATACATTTACACAATGAGATACTACTCATGTATTAAAAACAAGGACATCATGAAATTTTCAGACAAATGGATGGACTAGAAAATATCATCCTGAGTGAGGTAACCCACACCCAAAAAGACATACATGATATGTCCTCATTTATAAGTGCAGCATATTAGCCATAAAGTATAGGATAACCACGTTACACTCTACAGACCCAAAGAAGTCAAATAACAAGGGGATCCCACAGGAACATGCTTGAATCTCACTGAGAAGGGAAAATAAAATAGACAGCAAAAGTGGATGGAGACAGGAAACTGATTGGCAGAGGGGTGAAGAGGGGAACAGGGGTGAGAATCAGGTGTGGGAGAGCTGAGATAGAAAGTTAGAAAGCAAGCCAATGGGGACAGGGAGGGGCATCTCTGGGATGAGCTGGAGACCTGGGACTAGAGAGACTCCTAAGAGGCTATGAACGTGACTCTAGCTGAGCCACCTAGCAGCAAGGGATATAGAGCCTGAATTGGCCACTTCCTGTACCTAAGAGGGAGTTCCAGTGGAGAGAAGATATCATCAACCCACCTCTGAAAACTTTGACCCTAAATTTGTCCTGCCTACAAGATGTGAAGGAATATATTTGAAGCAAAGACTGAGGGAATGGCCAGCCGATGAGTGACCGAAATTGAGATCCACCCGTAGAGAGAGCCAACCCCTGACACTATTAATAATACTCAACTATGCTTGCAGACAGTGGTCTAGTATAACTGTCATTTGAGATGCTTCATCCAGCAGCTGACAGAAACAGATGCAGAGACCCACATCAAACCATTAGGCAGAGGTGAGAGAGTTTTCTTATAAGAGTCATAGGAAGAATTGGGGGAGCTTGAGGGTCCAAGGACATCACAAGAACACCTACAAAGCTAACTCACCTGGGCCCTTTGGTGTTCACAGAGAATGAACAACCAACCAGAGAGCATGAACTGGGCCTAGGCCCCCTACACATATGTAGCAGATGTGTTGTTTCATGAGAGTCCCCTAAGAATTGGAATAGGGGCTCTCTCTGACTTGAACTCTGTTGCCTGCCTTTGGATTCCCTTTCCTATAGCTAGGATACCTTGCCTGGCCTCAGTGGGAGAAGCAGTGCTTAATTCTGATGTGTCTTGATGTGCCATGGTAGTTTGGTACCAGTGGCGTTGGGGCAGGGGGTGGGAGAGAAGGGACAAGGGGAGTGGGAGAGGGGATTATCAGGGTGGAACTGGGAGGAGAGGAGGGAAGGGGACTGTGATTTTGGTGTGAAGTGAATAAACTGATTAATGAAAAGAAATCTGTCTTTTAAATTCTCAGAAAAATCAAAAGAAAACAAAAGAAATTGATTGCACAATCATCAGTAGGTATACACAAGATTCTGAATGTAGTTTGTAGTTAATTTCATGTTAGTTGATAATAGTTATAAGTATCAAAAGTTAATTAAAATGTCCTAACATTCATCATAACTTCTAATATACTTTCAGTCCTTTCTGCTGGTCCCCTTTACTATTATGCCTTGAGTTGAAAAGCCTTTACGCTTGACAGTCAGCTCCTTCAGTAAAAGGGCTGCATCCATGTAACTGGAAGGCTGTCCAAACTCTTTCTCACTGTCATTTCAAATGCCAAACTGTAAGTGGTTCTTTTAATGTTGGTCACTAAAAGCAGTGTGACAGAAATTACTTTTACATCAAAAGGAATACTTCTAACTAATCAGCAGTCTTCAAAATTGCTTTTCAGTCAGACTTACATTTTTACAAAATTGTGTTTAATACTTTAAACACAATTTAAAGACTAAACGCCTTAATGTCTGCTACCAGCTGACTACTCAGCTACATAGTTCTGTAGCCCGGCTCAAATGATTTAAAAATAGATTTCTTTACTGAGCTACATCTTTGGAAAGCCTAACAAAGTTCTTAGCAAATTCAGAGCAGCAAAGTGTAAGCAAACATTAAGACAAAAGTAGTCCTGGTTTTTAAAGAGAATTGTAGAATATATGTCTTACAACAGTAAAGGCAAAGCTTAATTTTGGCACTAAGTAGTACCTAACATCCATACACATAGATTTATTATCAAATTAAATAAAAATGTAGATCCCAAAGAATAATCCTGTACCCATCAAGAAAGATATAGACAGTATCTCTCTATATAGATGAGTATTGTATTGGCCAGACTAATAATTTCTCTCTGTTAGACAAAACCTTCACAAGATTACTGCCCTGACACAGCCTGCAACGACTCTAGTACTGGAGAGACAGCTTCATGGGTAAATAATTTGACTCACAAATACAAAGAACTGAGCTTTTATCTCCAAATCCACATACAGCACTATCTCCTACAGTAAGATGGAAAGTGGAAATCAGTTTTGCAGAAGCTCGTGAGCTATCTAGACCAACATATGCACTGTTGAACAACAAACATACCTTATTTAGACAAGGTGGAAGACTACCACAGGTACCCAGGTTGTCCTCCAGTCTCAACATGTGCAACGTGGCACACACGCATCTGCATTCACATACAGAAATATGCACACATAAGCACACATGTCTCTCTTTCATATAAATACCTAGAACTTCCCATTAAAAAATTAACATTAAAACAAAATAATAAAGTATAAATTAGATTAAGAGTCATCCCCAGATTGCACCTCATAAATTCAGTACAAAATTATACATGTGATTAAAAGATATAAAATTGCTGAAGAATCCTCTTAAGATTGAATAATTTCCAGCCTGAAAATATAGGCTTACAGGAAAATAAACATTGAATATTTATGAAATAGGATTGAAACTTCACTGCATAATTTCCCAGCTTTTTAATAGCACAAGTAAAATGTATAACCTAATACTTCACGGGGAAATACAACTGAGAAGTATGAATTATAATTTGAGAGCCTGAAAAAAAGAGAAATTATAAGTTTCCAAATAAATTCACTGCTGGCCCCATCTTAGAAACAGTAATCAATATGAAACCCTTCATAAATTCTCTATCAAAAGTTGTTATAACTTTACAGAAGAGGTGGGCATTGAGACTTAGGGAATATTTGTCTTCTACATTTGCTGACGAAGCAGCTAAATTGGATCGTCGCTTATGCTAAACAGCAATGCATTATAAGCAGCCAGTCTTCCACCTCTTCTTCTATGCCACCACAGCACTCTTGCTAAAAGTTTTTTTTAATGCATTTCTTAATACCCTCAAACAATTAACCAGAACTTCTTTTGAATGTTTCCTGCCAAGAAAACCGAAAGTGCCATGATCTCTCATATTCTATCAAATTTGTCTTAAGTCCTGTATATCCTAAGTGCGTCTGAATGATAAATGACCACTCGCCGAAGCACGGGTGTTCTTCTAAGTGTCTCAGAAATTGAATGTAACAGTAATCTTCATGGTTCTTCTCCAAGCCTTCATCCACCTCTTGATTGCAGTCTCTAGGAGTTCAGTGCTTTCCTTAGAATTCTCCACTTATTAAAAAGCACTGAGTTCATTATCTTATTAGGGAAGAACTTATATGACTGGCACAAATGTCATTCCCAAATCATGCATCTCTAGATAATTTTATTTTATTTTATTTTTATTTTTTACTAAATGTTGTATTTGTTTACATTTCAAATGCTATCCCCTTTCCCAGTTTCCCCTCTGCAAACTCCCTATCCCATTTCTCCTCTCTCTGCTTCTATGAGTGTGTTTCCCCACCCACCTACACACTCACACCTCACTGCCCTGGCATTCCCCTACACTGGGGCATCAAGCCTTCACAGGACCAAGGGCCTCCCATTCCATTGATGCCAGACAAGGCCATCCTCTGCTTCATATGTAGCTGAAGCCATGGGTCCTTCATGTGTTCTCTTTGGTTTTGGTTTAGTCCCTGGGAGCTCTGGGATATCTGGATGATTCATACTGTTGTTCTTCCTAAGGAGTTGCAAACTCCTTCAGTCCTTGGGCATTGGGGTCCCTGTGCTCAGTCCGATTGTTGGTGGTGAGCATCTGCATCTGTATTTTTCAGGCTCCGGCAGAGTCTCTCAGGAGGAAGCTATATCAGCCTCCTGTCAGCAAGCACTTCTTGGCATCAGCAATACTGTCTGGGTTTGGTGTCTGTATATAGAATAGATCCCCAGGTAGGGCAGTCTATGGATGGTTTTTCCTTCAGTCTCGGCTCCACACTTTGTCCCTGTAATTCCTTTAGACAGAATCAATTCTGGGTTAAAAATTTGGAGATGAGTGGGTGACCCCATCCCTCAACTGGGGGCCTTGCCTATACTCTGGGTATGTTCTCGACAGGTTCTCCCTCCCCTTTGCTGGATATTTCATCTAATGTCATTCCCTCATTGGGTCCTCTTGCTTTTCTAGCATCTGGGCCTTTCTGGTGGCTACCCCAGTTCCCCATCCCCCATTGCTACACACATCTGTTCAGTTTCCTGACCCTCTGTATAATCATCTCCATCTCTTAATTCTTACATATATTTGACTGAACTATGTGCATTATAATTGAGAAAACCAGGACATCTATTTACCCACTTATTCATTAAACTCATTCATTTGCCTTATAACATTTTAGGATCTGTTTGGAATAAGAATAATTAAATTAAGAAAATCAAAGTTGAATGATATGGTATATATTCAGAGGAGACAGCAGTGCTTAATAATGTCTATAATGATACAGGACTCCTAATTCTAGCTTGAATTAAAAAGTGGGTATGACTGAAAACAAAAAGAAAGTGTTTGTGTACATGCGCATTTGTGAATTCATGAGCCTTTGGGTTCCTAAAGCAAATGGTGATAAGATACCCATGATGTCACCATACATAGACACACACAAACACATGCACACACAACCTGAACAACACAAGATCAACAAGTGACAAGCTGAAAATTCAAGAATATTGACAGTGTGGTTTCAGGCCAAGTACAAGTGACTGAGAAACAAAGAGATGATGGTTTGAGCTTCACTGTGGCAACTGGCAACAGAAAATTTAGGAAGAGTGGGTGTTTCCATTCACATACAAAGACACCTATGGCCACTTCCTCATTGACAATGGAGCTAAAAACTATCCAGTGGAAAACGACAGCATTTTCAACAAATAGTGCTGCCTCAGCTGGCGGTTAGCATGTAGAAGGATGCAAATTGATCCATTCCTTTCTCCTTGTACAAAGCTCAAGTCCAAGTGGATCAAGGACCTCCACATAAAACCAGATACACTGAAACTAACAGAAAAGAAAGTGGGGAAGAGCCTCGAGCACATGGGCACAGGAGAAATTTTTCTAAACAGAACACCAATGGCTTATGTTCTAAGATCAAGAATTGACAAATGGGACCTCATAAAATTACAAAGCTTCTGTAAGGCAAAAGACACTGTCAATAGGACAAAACAACAACAAGCAGGTTGGGAAAAGATATTTACCAACTCTACATCCAATAGAGGGCTAATATCCAATATATACAAAGAACTCAAGAAGTTAGATTCCAGAGATCAAAAAACCCTATTTAAAAATGGGGTACAGAGCTAAACAAAGAATTTTCAACTGAGGAATATCAAATGGCCAAGAAGCCCTTAAAGAAATGTTCAACATCCTTAGTCATCAGGGAAATGCAAATCAAAACAACCCTGAGATTCCACCTTACACCAGGCAGAATGGCTAAGATCAAAAACTCAGGTGACAGCAGATGCTGGCGAGGTTGAGGAGAAAGAGGAATACTCCTTCATTGCTGGTGGGATTGCGAGCTGGTACAACCACTCTGGAAATCAGTCTGGTGGTTCCTCAGAAAAATGGACATCGTACTACCTGAGGAGCCAGCTATACCACTCCTGGGCATATACCCAAAAGATTCTCCAACATTTAACAAGGATACTTGCTCCACTATGTTCATAGCAGCCTTATTTATAATAGCTAGAAGCTGGAAAGAACCCAGATTTCCTTCAACAGAGGAATGGATACAGAAAATGTGGTACATCTGCACAATGGAGTACTACTCAGCTATTAAAAAACAATGAATTTGTGAAATTCTTAGGGAAATGGTTGAAACTGGAAATTATCATCCTGAATGAGATAACCCAATCATGAAAGAACACACATGGTATGTACTCACTCATAAGTCAGTATTAGCCACAAAGCTCTGAATACACAAGATACAATTCACAGACCACATGAAGCTCAAGATGAAGGAAGACTAAGGTGTGAGTGCTTCCATCCTTCCTAGAAAGGAAAATAAAATACTCATAGGAGCAAATACAGAGACAAAGCGTGGAGCAGAGACTGAAGGAAAGGCCATCCAGGGACTGCCCCACCTGGGGATCCTTGTCATACATAGTCACCAAACCCAGATACTATTGTGGGTGCCAATAAGTGCTTACTGAAAAGAGACTGATATAGCTGTCTCCTAAGAGGCTCTGCTAGAGCCTTTCAAATACAGAGGTGGATGCTCACAGCCAACCATTGGACTCAGCTGGGGTCCCCAGGGGAGGAGTTAGAGAAAGTACTGAAGGAGGTAAAGAGGTTTGCAATCCCATAGGAAGAACAACAATATCAACCAACCAGAACCTCCAGAACCCCCAGGGACTAAGCCAACAACCAAGGGGTACACATGGAAGGACCCATGGCTCCAGCTGCATTTATAGCAGAGGATGTCCTTGTCAGGCCTCTGTGGGAGGAGAGGCCCTTGGTCCTACGAAGGCTAGATAGATGCCCCAGTATAGGGGAATTTGAGTGTGGGGAGGCAGGAGTGGGTAGGTGGGTGGGTCAAGGAATAGCCTCATAGAAGCAGGGGAAGTGAGGATGGTACAGAGGGTTTCTGGGAGGGGGAAACTAGGAAATGAGACAACATGTGAAATGTAAATAAAGAAAATATCCAATTTTTTTTAAAAAGGACTTTTCAGAATCAAATTTAGGAACATTCAATGTTCTGGTTCATGGTATTCAAAGAGGAAGTTTTCTTCTGGGCCATTAGCCATCACGTGTATCTACAGAACAATGAACAAGTGAGACAATCGTAATCCATCTTTAACCTTGATGGTTTTAATCACTTTGCTAGAAATCGTTTCATTTGTGTTGACCACTGAATTTTGGTACATCAGGCACCAAAAACAAAATGATAAGTAATGCAGTTGAAAAAAATATTAGGAACTTTTTAAGTTTGTAGAATTTGTGAGAAAAAAAAAAAAAAGAGGGATTTTTTTTTTTAAGACAACACAAATAAATTATTACTGGCGTTGGAGGATGGCACAGTGGGGAAGAGTGCCTGCGGCATATGCATGAGGCTTGAGTTGGCATCTACAGCAGCACCCACTTCAAAGCCAAGAAGTAGAATCTGGGTGCGTTTCTGACAAATACATATTTTTGCCCCAAGAGTACATGATTGATTTCCTCTTAAATCAATTTTTCCCCAGAGAGAGAAAAAAAAAATGTGCATCAACAGTGATAGCCACTTCAAATTAATTAATGCCATGGTATTCATTACAATCTATCTTCAGTAATAAATTAAAAGAAGTCAGTGGGGTTGGCAGTCAGCTTCCTGAGTCTTAGCTAAGAGCTCAGTCTCCTATTGACATCTTTCTGCCCTTTTCTCTCATCTTCCCTGGATTCTCCTTTATGAACGCAGAGACCTGGGAAATCTCTTCATCTGTTTTCATTCCTTTCCTTTGCTCCTCAAGGGTATAGAAATCCTAAGAACATCTCAGGACTGTAAAAAAAAAAAAAATGTGTAATACTAAAACCACTTCTGCTGCTTTGTTTAGACATTTTTAAATATTTTTAATTATATTTGAGTTCAACCATAACATTTGAAATGCTTACCAATAACTAATATTCTTTCTTCTCATGTTTTTGTTTTTCCTGTAGGCTTAATAGGAATTTCTTATATGTTTCATTTGAGGAATCAAGATTTATGATTCTCTATGAAGGCTTCATTTTTCTTTGGCTTTTAAAAAAAATTCTGGGTATGGATTTTCCTTTATAAGTGTGCGTTGCCTGCAAAATCAGTATCCCCACCTGGATGCTCTGTGATGCTCCCAGAAGAAGCCTTCTCACTCTCAAAAACTTCAAACATGTCCACTTGATAAGGCGGCTTTTCCATCAGCTCCCATTGTCATTTTTGCTATTTGGTAATTTTTCATTTTCATTTACTTCCACTGTTCCATCCTCATGTCACGCAATCGTTTCGTTCACTTGCCTCATACCGCAGGCTGTGATAATTTCAATTGTATGCAACAGATTGTCCCAAGAATCTATATTCCATTTCTTTATATATACATATTTTATTTATTACTTGAAACCATTATTTCCTTTAATCACCATGCTCTGCAAAATATGGTAGTCTTTTTTTTTTTTTTTTTTTTTCTGAGACAAGGTTTCTCTGTATTGCCCTGGCTGTCCTGGAACTCACTTTGTAGACCAGGCTGGCTTCAAACTCAGAAATCCACCTACCTCTGCCTCCCAAGTGCTGGTATTAAAGGCATGCCCCACCCCTACCTGGTGTCATTCTTTTTATTATGTCAGATATCTGATTTAGTGTCGAGAGCAGACGCTCTCTCTGCCGCCATAGTCCGTGTGCCACCACAGGGCACCGCCACGCTGGGCACTGGACACAGGGTGCCCGGACAAAAGGAGGTGGGTAGGATGACCTATACCAGGCCAGAGTTTCTGTGCTCTGGGCAGCACAGGTATAGGTGTCTGCCTGCACACTCCACCCCACCAGAGGGCATCTGGATCCCAATCCATGGTGGGGCAGAGATAATGAGACAGCTGCAAGAAGTTCCTTAGCCTCCCAAAAAGCCAGGGATGTAAGTCTTAGCCTCTTAGACATGGCAGGAGATGCTCTAAGGAGCTGAGAACAAGGGTAGAAGGGGGTGGGGGGAAAGCAGCTACACAGCTGTTCTGTGCTAGTGAAGGGCAGGAGAGTCACTGGTCTCACTGCTGCAGATGCTGGGGCTGCATGAAGCATTAGTTAAAGGGAGGCAGTGAATAGTCATAAGATATTTTATCATAGAAAGGAAGAAGAGGCTGGCCATGACCACGTGGAGAGAGAGAGAAAGGAGAAGGAAGGAGAGAGAGAGAGAGAGAGAGAGAGAGAGAGAGAGAGAGAGAGAGAGAGAGAGAGAGAGAGAGAGAGAGAGAAAGAGAGAGGGGGGGAGAGACCGCCCCTTATGTTGTGAGGCGGGGCTACCTGTGTCTGGGGAGAGGCATACCTGGCTGTGGTCAGATGACTGGGGGTAGTAGGGTCAAGTTAGAATGCTAACTGCTCCTGAGGAGGGCTGTGGTGGGGTTGAAACTGAAACAGGAGCCAGGAACCCTGGAGGCGTGACCAAACTCCTTCCATCCCTTCGAGGCAGAAATTATCATCCACCGAGTCACTGGAGTTCCAGACTTGTACTTGACCAGGACCAGATTGCCTGAACAGACCACTGCCCCACAATTTAGAAGTACTTTGTTAGACCTACAAATGCTGTTTTCCCTCCAAAATCTGTGTCTGTTCCAGGGTTAAACCTTCACTGATACCTACATCAGACTCCTCCTCCTCTTCACTGCCACTGCTGCCCCATATGTGGAAAGCATTTTCTTTGTGTTGCCTTTGCTCTGTCCCATCCTTGTCCACAGCCACAACTGTTTAGACTAAACCATCTTTGCATCTCAAGATCACTGAAGGGCTTTAACCTAACCCTCCTGTTTTCATTTTACTTGTCTCTGGAAATCTAATTTTAAAGTCTGCATACAGAAGTTCAGAATGCTGTCCCCTCTGAGAAATGCTTTCACTCATTTATGTGACATGTTAGTCCCTCAGCATCTCCTTCTAAACCCCACATTGTCTTACAATGTCTTACAATGTCTGCAGAGCAGAATTGTAAAGCACTTCTTACTTTCATTAAGACCCTCAGTGTCTGGGCTGCTAAGTTTCCTCTGAATTTCAACAAAGCCTCTGTGACTGTCTTATTACAATAAATCACAGAAGGTCTCTGATTCATTTGTTCATTGTGTAAATATTTTTGAATATTTAAACAATTGAAAAGTTTCTGAAACTTGATTCCCTTTGTAACATCGTATGAGCATCTGCTTCTTCTGGGTTTGTCCTCTAATTTCCTCTGCAGACTCCATCCGTAGCTATGAGTCCTAAAACTGAAGTGATGTCTGGTGCACTAATAATAGGAATGTGCTCCTCTGTAGCACTGAAAACTATGAAAGACAATGAAATGATGGAATGAGGTAGGTGTAATGTGGCCATGAAGAGAATGTGTCATTAAGAATAACTCATAGGGTTCTGACTCAAAATACAGATGGAAACATCCTTTTGTAGATAGAAAAGGTTGGGTTTCACAAGTGAACAGCAAGCCACAAGATCATGAAGAGACTGCACCTGGAGTATTCAGGCAAAGCTTTAAAAATGCAAATGAAAATCTGAATGAAGGTTACTCAGCTCACTTGAATTAACCAGGTATATCAGTGCTCTCATGTTGCCATCACACAATAGCCTAGACTGAATGGTTTAAGCAGCAGAAATTAATTTTTTTCACACTTCTGAGGGGCAGAAGTCAGTCATAAAAGGCCTGCCACAACTGGTGTCTAATAAGAGTTCTTTTTTTGTCTTCTCAGTCTGTATTCTGAGAATGTTTGCTCTATGTAAACAGAGCAACAAGCTACATGGATCTTTCCTTGGGAGGACCCTAATATCATCCACAGAGAGTTCCACCCTCCCAACTTTATCTAACCTTAATTATAGGTTAGATAAATAGAAGACTTAGAAGCCTATTTGAAAATACAGATACATTGGAGTTAAGAATTCTGGGTAAAATTTTTGTAAGAGATATAACATACGTGATTACATATTATATGATTAAATCCTAGAGTGTCTGAACCAGGGATGTAATTGCATGTATCACTCTCATACCTCGGATTTCTTAAAAGTGCATAAAATAGAAGATAAACGGCAAGCAGCAAACCCAGGCACATTATCATTCGTGACTAGGTATACGAGAATTATGATAAAGAAGGGACAAGATATGTGAATAATAAAACAATAAACTTAGAACAAATAGAGGACAGTATAGATACTTACACAAGATAATTATCTTTATTCAAAATTATTTTGTATTAATTTGAAATATACTTAGCAATAGATAGTTAAGAAAATAAGTGAGAATGGAGGATGGGAGCTATTGGGTAGAAAAGAGAGTAGAAAAACAGGCGAAGCCTGCCTGCTGTGATGGCTAATTTTCGTTGTCAACATACCTGGCAAAAAGGAGCATTAACTAAGGAATTGTCTCCATCAGATTGGCCTGTGGGAATGTTTGTAAGCATTCTTTTGATTGCTGTTTGAAATATAGGAGGACCCAACACACCTTCCTCTAGCCTATCCCCAGGCAGATTGGCTGTGGATGTCTGAGAAAGCAAGCTGAGCAAACCAGAGGACAGCAAGTCAGTAAGCAGCATTCCTCCATTTTCTCTGCTTCAGTCTCTGCCCTGCTTAATTTCTTGTTTTGGCCTCCTTCAATGATAGACTGTGATTGAGGTGTGTGAGCTGAATAAACCCTGTGGCTTATTTTTAATTTGGTCTGCGGTACCGATCACAGCAATTAGAAGCAAACCAAAACAGAAATCAGTATCAGGAGTAAGGGATTGCTGCAAAAGACCTGACCATTTTGTTTTAAGTACGGTGGAAGTGCTTGGAATGATGGGCCAGGTAAGCTAAACAGGGTTCAGAGTTGAATGAGCTTCTGTTGTGGGAGTTTGGAAGATAATCCTGAGAGCAGTGAAGATGACAGATGTCAGGTTTGGATATTTCGGAAGATAGTAAGGATTCTCCTGGGGCTATTTGCATATTAAGATTCTGCAGCTTCTTTTCTTCCGAGAAGAAGGAATCACTCATCATTCAATGAATCATCATCATTCAAATGAAACTTTTGCTTTACTGGGATAATTGATTCTGGTTATCTAGGTCTAAAACAAAACCAGCTGTAATCAACAAAAGATCAGCATCAATGAGT
>JADRCD010170528.1:0-15150 GCA_019843815.1 Montemys delectorum | reverse complement strand
TGGGGTAATACAAAGAGTGCGTGTAGAGGCCACACAGGACAATTGTACCACTTCCGTTAAAGATTGTAATTGTTGTTGTAATAGATCAACTCTCTGATTAACTAATAAAATACCAGATGCCAGTTGTGAATCCGTTCTTTTAATGTTTTCCAATGCACTAGAAGTCTTCTCGGAAATGGAATTAATAACTGCGGCCGTTTCTGGATCGCCAAAAATCCTCCCTGCTGCCTCCACCATTCTGGCTACAAAATCAGAGAACGGCTCATTATTGCCCTGAATAATTTTGGTTAGATTCCCGGTGACCTGTCCTTTATTAGGTAGACCTTTCCATGCCTTTACAGCAGTCCTATTTATCTGCTCATATACCTCCATTGGGTAGGCGGTTTGATTAGCCGCCCATTGCCCTTGGCCAGTGAGCATGTCAAAGATCCACTGAGGGTGTCCTTGCGCCACATTTTGTCTTGCCTGCGAGGTGCAGAGCTCTTGAAAAATAGATTTCCAGTCTAAATATTGGCCCATGGTTAGGCAGGCCTTGACTGTATTATACCAATCCTCTGGCGTCATGGCACTTAACGTCAATCTTTCTATTAAAGCCTGTGTGAAGGATGCATTCACACCATAAGTTTGTACTGCCTCCGCCAGGGCTTTTAGTTGTTTTAAATCTAGAGGCGAATATTGCCTTGCCTGATTAGCATCCTCCCATACAGGGAAGGTTGCTCTGATTTTTCTCCTTTCTCCGGTCGCAATGAGGGATGTTGACACGACCGCCCCCTGCTTAGATCTTCCTTTTAGATTCACTTTCTCTAAGGGTGGCACCGATGGCGCGTAACCAGGCGCATAAGGCGGGTCTGGCCCATAACGTTCTGACTCATAACGAGCCGCTTCCTCATCCAATTCTGCCTGCTCTTCAGGCGTTAATTCCTCCTTATTCTGCCCTGCCTCGTTTTCAGAGGACGTCTCCTCCGCTGATGATGCACCCACTACTAGGGCCTTAAATTCATCTAGGACAGGGTATAGCCCCGTTCCGGGTTCTGTTTGCTTGTTAGTAATTTCCCGCTTACTTTCATTTTTAGGTCTCGAAGGCTTCTCCCCCTTCGGGTCCTCCTGCCCTTTGTGTTTCTCTTTTCTCTTGTTTTTCTTCTTGGTACCCTCTCCTCTCTCGGTTTCTGACAAACTATCTTGATGTTCAGACAACACCCTCTGACTCTCCTTGACCTGGTTTTGACACTTCTCGTCTTCGATGCAGGCCCTAAGCATCTTATACAGCGGCCAGGTTCCTGGTCTTAACTTTCCTCCCTCCTTTTCATTCCTCAGATCTAGGCCAAGTTTGCCCCAGGAACCCCTGGACAGGCTCCCAGTGGAAACAAACCATGGAGCAACCCTATCCACTTCCTTTAGAAAATCACACAAAACCTTCTCAGGCACTTTCAGGTTCCGTTCTCTCAGCAACGCCTGCATTGCCGAGAGAAGTGGTTTTATCTGATGATTTCCCATCCTCCTCTATCTACAGGAGGAGGAGAGCCTGCGCAGTTGTCTACCTGCGACCTATGGCTCGGCAAGCCGCAGAGGGCACATACATTCGTTTCCCGGCTGATGCCAATTCAGGCAAAAGCAACAAATCAAGACCGCAGCGGTCCACACCAGAATAAGAAGTGCGAGGAGCAAAAAGGGATCCAGTTTGTCTTACCGAGAGGCTTCCGGAATTCGCACCGTCAGTTCTGAACCCTCTGCGAGCCAACAGGATCCTCCTAGGGGCGAAACGAAAATCCCGAGATGTTCGGCTTCGTTCCGGGTTTCGGCACCAAAAGCCGCGCGCTACCTCGCCGATAAGGAGCACGCCGCACTCTGGATTCTTCTGACAGCAATTTATTGTTACAGCTCTTCTAGATGGCATGGAGTAGAAGGACCCCCAACGCCGAAACCCCGCGGCTTATATAGGTCTCTGGGAGACGTGCTGATCCCTCATTGGCTCTAGCCTCAGTGCCTAATTAGCATACTAAGTTTCGCGCCTTGCGCAGGCGCACATTCAAGCAGGGCTTCCGAGAAGATACAGGAAACAGAGAGCCTGCGCCGAAGTAGAGAGCCTGCACCATCCTGTAATGGCGGGCGGCTCCCGACAGAAGCCTAGACTCTTCAGGCCTGGAATCAGATCCTCTCTACTCTCAAGTCACTTCTTCATTGATAACACGGAGCTCATTGTCCAGGATTGCAAGTGAGTAATAATTAAGGCTGATGGTTCAAAATTCTTCTTAAGCCCAGAATAATCCTGGCTTTTACAACCTTTCAGAAACAATCTCTGTCCTTCCTAAGGACAGATGTCACTGAGTGCTGTGTTCTTCACACTTTCTAACATTGAAGGCCAATGGCTAATCCACTTCCAGTGCCTTCTGGCTTAAATGCACCTAGTCTGAGATGTGTTGTTGTATTATTTAGTCATGGGTATCCAGAGAAACAGCTGTTTAAGTAGATATATGCATATGCATACTATAGATAGCATTAATGTACATATTATATATAACTAATACATTTTACTGATGATATATAAATAATAATATACAACATGGAGGAGAATATGTCACATGGAATAGATACAGATTGTAATACTATTCTATATGCATCTGTGCTGTATATGTGTGTATATATCCTATTATAAGAATATATGTACTAATAGATATATGACTTTAAACTTTAATTCCAGGCTGAGGCAGGAGGACATGTGATAAAGGCCATTCTGAACTAAAACCCTGTCTCAAGTGATCAATTAAATGATTATTTGATTAATGAAGAGAGGCTAGATTATCTAATTGTGGATACTGAAAAGTCTCAAGATCCACAGGCAGCAAACCAGACACCCAGAAGAACTAATGAGCTAGTTTCAGTCCTGGTCTTAGTCCAAAAGCAGGAGAAGACAGCCATTGAGACAGTAGGCTCTCTATGACTCAACTTTTGATCCATGCAGATCTCCCACAGAGTAGAAGAAGCCCACGTATGCTGAGGGTAGCTGCTTTACCTAACCTGTCTATTCAATCCCAAAATATCCCTCACAGCACGCCAAGAATAAGATAACTCAAATATCTGAGCACCTAGTGGCTTACCCAGTCAATGAACACACAAAATTTTCTATATCAGCAGTCATGAAAATAAGTGCCCTGTACCTCAAGAAGTGTGACCCATGGACTTGCAGCCTCAGTGCTACCTGGAAACTTAATGAAAATGCAGATTCCCCCACTTACAACCTAGACCTACAGCTCCAGATGTTCTAGAGATGGCTCAGAAGTTCTGTTAGATCTTGTTCAGGGTTTTGCCAGAGTTTGAGTTTGACAACCATCAGCCTCTTGGCTCCAGAGCTGAACACTTTTCAGAAAGGCTTCTTGACTGAGAACCATACAAAAGTATAATTTTATGCATTTCATCAATGGTATCTCTCTATATATGATCTTCATATTAACTAAAATATGTAAAGATAATATTACAAATAAACAAGTTGAAGACTTGAGATGTTAAAAGTACCTTGTTAGTCCTACAATCATACTGCATCGTAATATAAATATCTACTTCTTCTGTTTCCTAATTCCTATCCTATAGTGTCTTCCCCAAAGGATCAGGGAAGCTGGTACCCAGAATAGCAGCACTTAGAGTTGAGATCTAGACTTGTGGAAGACTGACATGTCTCTCTCTGGCACAACACCCTCAGAAGGGATTCATATAGTTTGATGGAACATTGGTCAGTCCCTGTAAGATTGGAGTACTTCAAGAAAGGCCCCTCTCTGTCTCTGGCTTCTAGTTTCATCACATTGTCCCTCTGCCTTACATAGACCTCCACCATTATGCCACTCCTCCTGTTGTGACACAGATGTAGGTTTGAGGCCACTAGAATCTGAACAGATGGAACTGGCTGCTCTTAGATTTCTAGCTTCAGTAGCATGAGGAAAATAAATTTCCTTTTTTTAATGACCACAGGCCCTTCACAATAGAAACAGAAAACAGATTAACCCCTCCCCACCCTAAACATACACATTATTTCTCACTGTTTGATTCTGAGTCACTTATCCTCTACAATGAGTCCATGGTTCCTTTAAGGAATAAAGGCTTGTTCTCTTACCCTTGGCTATCAGCTCTGTGGAGCTATTTTTCCTGAAGACAGTCCCCTTGTCCAAGTCATAGTTCTTCCAGGGGGTATTCTCCATCCAGTGACTAATAGATGTGTGTGAGTGTGTGTGTGTGTGTGGGGGGGGTATTAAAGCCCAGCTCAGCACCTCTTTCAGGTGCCTGGCAGGCTAGGGGCCTTGCTGCTCATGGCCCCCTATGACGGCTGGTGGCTTCAAAGCGCAAGACTCCTTTCTTGGGAGTTTAGTCACTGGCCCTGTTTCCATTGGGTCCAGAGCCATCTCTGACAAGTATCCTGTTGCTAACCAAAATGTATACCAGTATCTGTGGCAGCCACCAAATCAGCAAAATGGACATTACAGTAGAAGATGCATGCATCACTCTGGCAGTTAGCATGCCTGACTCTGAGCTTGCACACACACACACACACACACACACACACACACACTCACAAGCGCACACACATACAACTTACATATTCACACTCACACTATTAGACATACACACTCACAGACATACAAATTTTACACATGCATGCACTCTCAGACACACATACTCACAAATACATATACACACTCTCTCTCTCAGACACACACTCACAAACACAGTCTCTTTCTCACAGACACACAGAGAGAGAAAGAGATAGAGGGGGAAAGGGAGAGGGAGGAAGGGAGAAAGGGAGAGTGGGAAAGAGAGAGGAGGGAGAGAGGGAGAGGGAGAGCGAGAGGGAGAGGGAGAGGGAGAGGGAGAGAGAGTTTTAATGCCCTGAATATATCTAAGTTCTAACAACCAAAATTAGTTTGGTCAAACCGAGTAAAATACTTGATATGTATTGTATACCTCCTTTAGGAGGCCACCCCAAGGTTGTGGCTTTCCACTGAATGGCTCATCTTTTGAGGTGACCAGAGCTGGCGTCATTTTATGTACCTGGTACAAAGCATCCACTCCTCTTTCTCCTCAGCTGTTGCTCTTGAAATTGAGGGCCTCCCCACCCCTGCTATTGCCTGTCCACACAACACTGAACATCCCAACCACAGAGCCACACAGAGGTTGCTGCTGGAAGCACAGTGGAGCCATTGTGTCCTTTGTTCAATGTCAGACATTCATATCTGTGTTCCCCTCCTGACAGGAAAGAAAAATGCAGGCATGCTCTGAGGCATGAAATCCTTGGCATCAGATCTGACATATTTCTTTTTCTGTTTCAAGAAAGCAATTCCTAAATGAGCTATTGTCTCCACGAAACTAGCCCTAGTCAGCACGGACTTAATGTTGACCTTCCTCTTCCAAAAAAGAAAATCATCTTTTATGGATAGAGAGGCTGGCGTGTTAGAAAAGTGGTGACAGGGGAAGCTATGCATGGCAGGATAATTGTGACAGACACAGAGCAAGGAACAGACTCATTGCTGCCTGGAAAAAGACCTGCTGCTGCTGGAGCCGATTGTCTCTGATCTTCACATCTCAGACGCACAAGGGAGACCAGCATCTAACATCCAACTCATTTTGCTGGATGGAAAATAGGCCTTACCTTGGAGCTGATCTCTGGAAGCAAGGTGATGTCTTCAGGACCAGAGAGGCCAAGTGCTCCACCTATGGTCACACAGAGCCTTTGTTCCTCAAACTGCCCCCACACCTTCATGCCTGTATATCACTATTTTGAGCCACTTAGGTTTCCTTACTTATTTGGCAATAGTTTCATAAGTTTTACAATTTTAGTTTTAGAGATAGTTGATTTATATGAAGGAAAATGAGTTTACCATCAAGATTGTAAGCTATATTATTGGTAGCTATAATTTCACCAAGAAGCTATTCATAAACATTTAAAAAAATCATCTTGAAAGCATTCTTTCTTATTTTATCATGTAAGAGCCTACATTCTCTAAGCGTTATGAATATATACAACTTAAAGTTTTGTGGACTGTTTTGTGCCCAGTTCAGTGACAGCAGGCACATGTATCTTACTGTACTATACTTACCACCTTCCACGTCTAGAACTTTCCTATCTTCCCAAGTAGAATTCTGTCCACATTAAATAACTTCACAACCTTCCTCACCCAACCTTGTTTCTGTTTGTGAAATTTTCCTTTTGAAAATTTCTAAACATGGTTTATAATGTGACTTGATCACATTCACCCCATTACCCATTTAGTCCCTCTCCTACTCCCACTGAATTTTTTTACTCTCTCCAGTAAGTCTCCCCTCTACTTTTCTGGGGCCTTCTGGTGATTCGCCGAGTTTAATCACGGTTGCTTTCACGAACATGGGTCATTTACTGGAGCACAGATACTTGCCAGCAGCTAGACATTGATGGAAGATGGCTCTTCCTCCCTCAGTAACCCTTAATTAATATGCCTGGGAGGCTGGGGACTCCTAAGTCTCTCCCCGACCCATGATACAGTGTCGATGGGTTCAATCTCGTGCTGGTAATCTAGAGCTTCGGTGAATCCATGACTTTAACGTCACATCCAGAAGATGTCACTTGCTAATATTACTCTCCTTTTTCTAGCTCTTACATTCTTTCTGTCCTCTCTTCCAGAATGTTCCCTGGGCTTTGGATGGAGTAATACAGATGTGCAAATTAAAACGGAGCAGTCAACAATTGTTTACTCTCATCCCTTGCACAAGTTTATGAATCCGCGTTACACACTGATCACTGTAAATGGAAGCTTCTCTGACTAAGGCTGAAAACAGATTTAATCTGGGTGTGTAAAAAATATTTAGAAGAGAATTGGAGATGCTTATTTAACAAAACAGAAGTGTCGGTTCCTTGCTAGACACTATGACCTCCTAAGCCATGGGCTTTTGATTAGGTTTACAGCCATAGGCACAAATTCCCTTCCTACAGAAAGGCCTTAAATGCAATCAGAAAGTGATTGGTTATTCCCATAATAACCATGCCACTATTGTCCACTATTGCCTAGCAGGTCAGTATGTAGCCCACATGGCTCACAGCCGAGTGATACTGTTGGTGATTTTTCTCCTGGAGCAGCCGTCATAAACCTTCTAGCACAGTGTAAACTAGCCAGGATAAATGGAGCTTCGAGCTCTTTCAGCTTGGTTTCTCAATAGCTTGCAACCAGAGCATGTAGTGTCTTCAGCAAGGGAGTCTTAACCCCTGGTTCTGGTAAGTGTCCAAGAGAAGCGGCAATACCCAGCATTCTTTTGTGTACCTCTGGTGTTTCCCTGACCAACACCTAGGGGAGTATCCCAAGCGTGACCGTAGAATTGGGTTTAATAAACTATGGCTCCCAGAAGCAGCTTTATTTACTGATGATGTTTCCTTGCAATTTTTAAAAATGGCTTTTTTTCTTTTTCTTTTCTTTTTTTTTTATTGGATATTTTCTTTATTTACATTTCAAGTGTTATCCCCTTCCCTGTTCCCTCTCACCCAGGAGCCCCCTATCCCATCCTCCCTCCCCTGCTTCTATGAGGGTGTTCCTCCACCCACCCACCCACTCCCACCTCCCCGCCCTTGATTCCCCTACACTGGGGCATCTATCAAGCCTTCATAGGACCAAGAACCTCTCCTCCGATTAGTGCATGACAAGGCCATCCTCTGCTACATATGCAGTTGGAGTCATGTGTACTACTTGGTTGATGGCTTAGTCCCTGGGAGTTCTCGGGGGGACTGGTTGGTTGATATTGTTGTTCTTCCTATGGGGTTGAAAACCCCTTCAACTCCTTCAGTCCTTTCTTTTAACTCCTCTATTGGGGACCCCACACTCAGTCCAATGGTTGGCTACGAGCATCCGCCTCTGTATTTGTAAAGCTCTGGCAGGGCCTCTCAGGAGAGAGCCATATCAGGTTCCTTTCAGCATGCATTTTTTGGCATCCACAATAGTGTCTGGGTTTGGTAACTGTATATGGGAGCAATCCCCAGGTAGGAAAGTCTCTGGATGGCCTTTCCTTCAGTCTCTGCTCTACACTTTATCTCCATATTTGCTCCTGTGAGTATTTTGTTCTCCTTTAAGAACATCCACATTTTGGTCTTCCTTCTTCTTGAGTTTCATGTGGCTTGTGAATTGTATCTTGGGTATTCCGAGTTTCTGGGCTAATATCCACTTATCAGTGAGTGCATACCTTGTGTTTTCTTTTGTGATTGGGTTACCTCACTCAGGATGATATTTTCTAGTTCTATCCATTTGCCTAAGAATTTCATGAGTTCATGGTTTTTAATAGCTGTGTAGTACTCCATTGTATAAATGTACCACATTTTCTATATCTGTTTCTCCATCGATGGACATCTGAGTTCTTTCCAGCTCCTGGCTATTATAAATAAGACTGCTATGAACATGGTGGAGCATGTGTCCTTATTACATGTTGGAGCATCTTCTGGGTATATGCCCAGGAGTCCTATAGCTGGGTCCTCAGGTAGTAAGTACTATGTCCAATTTTCTGAGGAACCGCCAAATTGATTTCTAGAGTGGTTGTACCAGCTTGGAATTCCACCAGCAATGGAGGTATGTTCCTCTTTCTCTACATCCTCGCCAGCATCTGCTGTCACCTGAGTTTTTGATCTTAGCTGTTCTGACTGGTGTGAGGTGGAATCTCAGGGTTGTTTTGATTCACATTTCCCTGATGACTAAGGATGTTGAACATTTCTTTAGGTGCTTCTCAGCCATTTGAGTTTCCTCAGTTGAGAATTCTTTGTTTAGCTCTGCACCCCATTTTTAATAGGGTTATTTGGTTCTCTGGGGTCTTACTTCTTGAGTTCTTTGTGTATATTGGATTTAGCCCTCTATTGGATGTAGGATTAGTAAAGATCTTTTTCCAATCTGTTGGTTGCTTTTTTGTCCTATAGACAGAGTCCTTTGCTTTACAGAAGCTTTGCAGTTTTATGAGGTCCCATTTGTCAATTCTTGATCTTAGAGCATAAGCCATTAGTGTTCTGTTCAGGAATTATTCCCCTGTGCCCATGTGTTCGAGGTTCTTCCTCACTTTCTCTTCTATTAGATTCAGCATACCTGGTTTTATGTAGAGGTCTTTGATCCACTTGGACTTGAGCTTTGTACAAGGAGATAAAAATGGGTCAATTTACATTTTTCTACATGCTGATCGACAGTTGAACAAGAACCATTTGTTAAAAATGTGGTCTTTTAGGAGCCTGATATAGTTGTCTCCTGAGAGGCTCTGACAGTACCCGACTAATACAAAAGTAGAGGCTCACAGTCATCCATTGGACTGAGTACAGGGTCCCCAATGATGGAGCTAGAGAAAGGACCCAAGGAGCTGAAGGATTTGCAGCCCCTTAGGATGAATAACAATATGAACTAACTAGTACTCTCAGAGCTCCAAGGGACTAAAACTCCAACCAAAGAGTATACATGGGGGGACTCACAGCTCCAGCAGCATGTGTATAGCAGAGGATGGCCAAGTTGGTCATCAATGGGAGGAGAGGGCTTTCACCCTGTGAAGGTTCTATGCCCCATTGTAGGGGAATGCCAGGGTCAGTAAGCAGGAGGGGGTAGGATGGTGAGCAGGGGGAGGGGGGAGGGAACAGGGATTTGTTTTAGTTTTTGTTTATTTTATTTTATTTTATTTTATTTTATTTTATTTTTTTGGAGGGGAACCTGGGAAAGGAGATATTGTAAATAAAGAAAACATCTAATAAAAAAATAGGAAAACTTGTGGTCTTTTTTTCCCACTTGATGGTTTTAGCTCCTTTGTCAAATATTAAGTGACCATATGTGTGTGAGTTCATTTCTGGGTCTTCAGTTCTATTCCATTGATCTTCCTGCCTATCTCTGTACCAATTCCATGCAGTTTTTTTTTTTTTTTTTATCACCATTGCTCTGTAATACAGCTTGAGGTCAGGGATGGAATCCCAGACCTCAGATTCCCCCAGAAATTATCTTATTGTTGAGAATAGTTTTTGCTATCCTGGGTTTTTTTTTTTTTTTTGTTATTCCAAATGAATTTGCAAATTGCTCTTTCTAACTCTATAAAGAATTGATTTGGAATTTTGATGGGGATTGCATTGAATCTGTAGATTGCTTTCGGCAAGATGGCCAAAAAAACCGGCTTTTCTTTAAAAACCTTTGTGATTATTATGTGTTTATAGTGTGCATATGTGGGTGTGCTAACAGCAGCACGCACATAGCAGTGAGAGAACAACTTTGTAGGGTTGCTTCTTGCCTTCTATCTTTTCTTGTGTTCTAGGGATAAAATTCAGGTCCTTAGGCTTATGTGGCAAGTGCTTTAACAGTGAGCCGAATTGTTAGTTCTTAAATATGCTTTCCAATTAGCCTACAATGTAGTAGACTTCCATCAAGCTTTTCAAATAGACTTTGTTGTTTTCCCCCTACTGTCTCATCTCTCTCATCCTCATTTAAACTTTTCTATCCCTAGTCTTACTGTCATGTGCTTTCATGGCATGTGTGCTTTACTGTCCTTCCAACCATACCACCAATGGTCCTGTTTTAGCTTCCTGTCCTCTAAGCTACTCCAAGTTAAACAAATCTAAAGTTGCAATGCATAAATCAATGTATGGAGGACAGCAGGTAATATTTTGTCTCTCTGGACATGTTGCCTTATTCAGTATAATCTTGTCCAGTTCCTTCTATTTTACTGCGAATTTCACAATTTTCTTTGGTATAAATCAACCACATTTTCATTATCTACTAATCAGTTAGCAGACATCTAAGGGTAATTCAACTTCCTGGATATTGTGAATAAAGCAACAGCGTATATGGACATTAAGGTGTCTCTATAGATATAATCTTTTGATTATAACCTAAGAATGACATAACTGGGTTTTATGGTAATCCTACTTTCCACTTTTTAAGAAATATCCACATTAATTTCCAGTATATTCATTCCTCCCTCCATCTAGTTTTTATTTACATTTTTCTGATGACTAACAATGTTGGACACCTTAAAAATTATTTATTAACCATTTGTATGTCTTCTTTTGAGAACTTTCTATTCAGTTCCATAACCCATTTTGGGGAGATATTTGTTTTCTTGATGTTTGGTTTTGTCAGCATGTATATTCTATGTTTTAATCATTTGTAAGATGTGTTGCTGGCAAATATTTTTTCCAGTTCTCTAGATTTCTTCCTTTGATTGACAGCTTCTTTTGTTGTACGGAAGCTTTTTAATTTTATGAAGTCTCACTTGTCAATTGTTGCCTGTTTATCTGAACGACTGCAGTCCTATTTTAAAAGTCCTTACCTTGATTTTATCTTGAAGTGTATTCCCATTTTTTTTCTCTAACAGTTTCAGAGTTTGGGATCTTATATTGAGGTTCTTGGTCCATTTGAATTGATTTTTGTGTTATTAGAGAGATAAGGATTTAGTTTCATGTAGCAATAAGTAGATACCAGTTTTCTCATAACCAGTTTTTTCAAGATTTTATTTTTTCTCCAGTGTGTTTTGTTTGGCATTTGCATTTGTGTCCAAATTCAGGCTGTTCTAGTTGCATGGACCTGTATCTGAGTCCTCTATTCAATTTCTCTAATCCATCTACATGTCTGCTTTATGCCAGTGCCAAGCTGTTTTCATTCCTATGGCTCTACAGTCTATCTTGAAATCAAGTAGGGCAATGCCTCCAGTAGCATTCTTTTTGCTTGTTGTTTCTTTGGCTACCCAGAATTATGATGATTATGGCCACTTTTCCATTTGACAGGGTATAGGATCACCTTGAAGACAAAGTTCCTGGCATACCTTTGAGTTATTATCTCTAGGTTGCATTAGCCTCTAAGTCTGCCTATGGAAATCAGTGTGGACAATTTTCAAAAGGCTAAAAAGATATTTACCTCATGGTCTTAGTTAAGGTTTCATTGCTGTGAAGAGACACCATAACCAAGGCAACTCTTATAAAGGACAATGTTTAATTGGGGTTGGCTTACAGGTTCAGGGTTTCGATCCATTATCATCATGGCAGTAAGTATGACAGGGTCCAGGCAGGCAAGGTGTTGGAGGAATTGAGAGTTCTACATCTTGTTTTTTTTGTTTTTTGTTTTTTGGGTTTTTTTGCCAGCAATCTTTATTATTTGTAGCAACGTTGCCCATAAATGTCTCAGTGGGGTTTGTCTGCTAGTGGAACAAAACCCTGAGTGTTTCTTGGTTTTTTTTTTCTTCTTTTTTTTCTTTTCTTTTCTTTTTTTTATTTTAAATTAGGCATTTTCTTTATTTACATGTAAATTTCTCCTTTCCTACTTTCCCCTCCAAAAAACAAACAAACCAGCAAACAAAAACAACAAGAACAAACTCCTGTTGCCTCCCCCAATCCCCATGCCTGCCACCCCACCCTCTCTACATCTTGTTCTTAAAGCAAAAAGAAAACTGAATCTCTCTTGCCCACTGAGCAGAGCTTGAGCTTAGGAGCCTCAGATCCCACCCCCACAGTGACACACTTCCTCTAACAATACAATAATACAGCTCCTCCAGGAAAGACAAACCTCGTAATAGTGCCACTTCCCATGGGCAGAGCCTGTTCAAACCATCACATTCCACTCTCTGGCCCCCAAAGGCTTATTAAAATACATGAACCGATGGGGTGGAGTTTAATACTTAACTATAGCATTATGCAAAATGCATTTAACCCAACTTCAAAAGTCCTTTAGTCTATAACAGTCTCAACAATGTTAATAGTCAAAAGTTCAAAGTTTCTTCTGAGATTCATTCAATTACTTACTGTAATTCCCTGTAAAATAAAAAAATAAAAGCAGATCACATACCTCCAACATCACAGAATATATGTTACCATTCCAAGATGTCATAATGAGAAAATACTGGATGAAAGCAAGACCAAAAACCAACTGGGTGAACTCTAGAATCTATCTTCATGACTCTATCTTCATGTCCAACTCCCTTCAGCTTTGTTGACTGCAACATAGCTCTTTCTCTTGTGCTGGTTCCACTCTGTGTCTGCAGCTTTCCTCAGAAGGTATCCCATGGTTCTGATATCTCTAATGTCTTGGGGTCTCCTAGGCAACTTCAACTTCACAGCTTCTTGTTCCAATGTCTAGGATCCACACATGGTCTTCTGGATTCCTCTGAAGGGCTTGAATCACATTTCCAGCTCTGTACTCTGTAGTACTTCAGGGTCTGGTTGACTCCACTCCTGCTTCTGTTCAGGATAGCTGTGGGATAGCTTAGTTAAGACAGAGCTTGCTTCTGAACTCATATGAAAAATCAAGCATAGTGGCTGAGAAGTGGAGGCAGATAGATTCTTGGGATGTGCTGACCTGCCAACCTACTCTACTCAGTGAGTTTCATGTCAATGGACACTCAACTCTCTCCAAAAAAAAAAAAAAAAAAAAAAAAAAAAAGAGACAGACAGCTCCTGAAGAACAACAGTCAAGACTGGCTTTTCTGTCATACACATACTCATGTACTGGCACATACATACATACACACACACACACACACACACACACACACACAGAGTGACAGAGACAGAGACAGAGACACAGAAAGACAGAGACAGAGAAAGGCAGAGATAGAGAGTTACAAATCCCCCAACATGCAATATGAGGAGGTAGGGTGGAGGGTTTCTTTGAAAGGTCATTAAATCACAGTAGTGGGCACACATCACACATGAACAGGATTACTGTCTGTAAAAATAGGTATCCAGGGTCTCTCTTGCTCTTCATGCTGCATGAGGACACAGTGAGAAGATGGCTATCTATGAGCCAGGATCTGTATCTTTACCATATATAAAATATAGCAGCATCTTCATCTTATACTTCTAGCTTCCAGAACTGTGAGAAATAAATGGGTTGTTCAAGCCACACAGGTGATGCATTCTGTTGCAGAAGCCAGAATTCTAAGTGATAAACATAACAAGAATTGTGGTGCATGCCTTTGAGTTGTTAAACATGCCAGACCTTACAGTCATAAATGAGAAAATGGGTTTCTAATATGCCTACTCAGGCAATTAAACCTCAGGCATATGAAACCTCCATTTTGCCTTACTCTGAGTCTGATTCTTAGATCTTTTATTTGGCAGCACAGACTGCAGCAGGGGATGGCCAAGCAGCAGAGATTTCAATATATATTTAAAGGTATGGTACCAGGAAGGAAGATGTTCTTCTCAGTTCTCAAATCTCCTGGAGAACCTAGAGTTAAGTTCCTATCCTAAAGCATGAGACCTCAGAGGGCCTCATGCCACCACTGATCCGTGAGGACATTTCAGTGACATCATGGTATTCTCTTTCCCCCTGGCAACTACTTCAGAAGGTAAACCTCATTGTTTACATTGGATCCTACCATTTTTTAACCAAAGAAGCTAAAGGGTCAATGTGACACCACAGAAACCAAAACAATGGGATACACAGGCCAATGTGATGTCACATAGTCCAGTACAATGGGAGACACACACAGGCCAATGTGATGTCACAGAAGCTAGTGCAGTGGAATACATAGGCCAATCTAATATTACAGAAGCCAGTGCAATGGAAAATACTGGGTCAATGTAATAGGACAGAAGCCATTACAACAGGGCACACAAGCCAAGTCATGTCTCAAAGGCTAATTTCAATTTTTAGTGTTCTTTCTCTGTCCCAGATGACTGGGTCACCCAACTCTTTGATCTTGTCTGATGTATCGTTTTTACTAGGAAAATGGATTCTTTTTCATGTCCACAACCTGGACTGTCTCAGTAAAAAGGCGCTGTCCAGACACAGTAACTTGTTGCAAAGTCCAGATGTTATCCTTTTCTGCTCGTGTGGTCCTAAATGAGAATTATGGACTTTACTTTTACCTCTGTCTCTCATCCATCTGACCCCATGGGAGGTATCAGACAGATTGTCTTAGGTGACTATCTGGTGAAAATGGAATTTCCAAGGCTCAGAATAGGTTAGGGGTCAATCAGCAGAAACTAGAAGCAGAGGCCAAACTGGATTCCAAGCTTAGACTAGAGTATTAGCAGGGATACACGGCACAGTGGCAAAAGCATTAGTAACTGTTCAGGAGCGGGGAAGATCATAACAGCATGGAGCTTTCCTGTGAACCTCGAAAGATGATGGGCACACTGACAGAGGCAACACTTACTTTCTGGCTCAGAAAATCTTCAAACTGGGAATACAGTTCTCAGCTGGA
>JADRCD010170524.1:0-11001 GCA_019843815.1 Montemys delectorum | reverse complement strand
TGAATTTGGTTTTGTCATGGAATACTTTGGTTTCTCCATCTATGGTGATTGAGAGTTTTGTTGGGTATAGTAGTCTAGGCTGGCATTTGTGTTCTCTTAGGGTCTATATGACATCTTCCCAGGATCTTCTAGCTTTCATAGTCTCTGGTGAGAAGTCTGGTTTAATTCTGATAGGCTTGCCTTTATATGTTACTTGACTTTTTCCCTTACTGCTTTTAGTATTCTTTGTTTTGTGCATTTGGTGTTTTGACTATTATGTGGCAGGAGGAATTTTTTTCTGGTCTAGCCTATTTGGAGTTCTATAGGCTTCTTATATGTTCATGAGCATCTCTTTCTTTAGGTTAAGGAAATTTTCTTCTATAATTTTGTTGAAGATATTTACTGGCCCTTTAAGGTGGAGGTCTTCACTCTCTTCTATACCTATTATCCTTAGGTTTGGTCTTCTCATTGTGTCCTGGATTTCCTGGATGTTTTGGGTTAGGGTCTTTTTGCATTTTGCATTTTCTTTGACTGTTCTGTCAATGTTGTCCATGTTATCTTCTGCCCCTGAGATTCTCTCTTCTATCTCTTGTATTCTGTTGGTGATGCTTGCATCTATGTTTCCTGACTTTTTTCCTAAGATTTCTAACTCCAGGGTTGTCTCCCTTTGTGATTTCTTTATTGTTTCTACTTCCATTTTTAGGTCCTGAATGGTTTTACTCAATTCCTTCACCTGTTTGTTTGTGTTTTCCTGCAATTCCTTAAGGGATTTTTGAGTTTGCTCTTTAAGTGCTTCTACTTGTTTACTTGTGATCTCCTGTAATTCTTTATGG
The DNA here is from genome assembly GCA_019843815.1 of Montemys delectorum. NCBI lineage: Eukaryota > Metazoa > Chordata > Mammalia > Rodentia > Muridae > Montemys > Montemys delectorum. The sequence continues at coordinate 10,189 of JADRCD010170524.1, read as the reverse complement.
GATTTTTTTTGTTTCCTCTTTAAGGGCTTATACCTCTTTACCTGTGTTCTCCTGTATTTCTTTAAGGGAGTTATTCATGTCCTTCTTAATTTCCTCTATCATCATTGTGAGATATGACTTTAGATCCAAATCTTGCTTTTCCAGTTTTTTGGGATATCCAGGGCTTACTGTGGTGGGAGTACTAGGTTCTGATAAAGCCAAGCAGTCTTGGTTTCTGTTGGTAGGATTCTTGTGTTTGCCTTTCGCCATCTCTTGATCTCTGGTGTTAGATGTTCTAGTCTCTGACTAGAGCTTGTCCTGTCCCTGCCGCTCTGCAACTCCCCTTCTACTCCTGAGGCCTGTGCCTCCAGGTTGGTCCTGTCTGAGTCTCTGGATGAAGGCACGTCCTGGAGTCAGGCCCTCCACTAGCAGGGAAGAGATGGTCACTGATCCAGCTCTATCACTCTGAAGCAGAGAGGATCCTGTCCCTGCTGCCCTGCGACGCCCCTGCAATTTCTGAGCAAGAACCAACATTCTAAAAACCTCTCACCATACAGTTTAGACTACCACTTCTGTCCACTGTCATATTCTTTTGAAGACACACACTTCTGGTTTCTAACAGATGTTAACAATAGTTTAGCTAACACTGGCCCTTTATTCTTCCCTGTTCTCCTGGGTGAAGCCACAACTTCACACATACTCAACAATTATAACTCACAGTAATTATGTGTATTTCAAAAAAATTATTTGGGACTTATTTATCTATACCATTACATTTACCTATTTGTAAAAAATGACTTTGCTCTCTCCATTTACCCTGACTTCCTGTGTCCTTTGTCTTTCAACATTAGCTGAATAACTGTGAACACAGATCCTGAAAATAAACGGACCCCACATAAAACTGCCCATAATAACTAATGAACAATAGCTGTTTACTGGATCCCTGTCAAGTGGGAATTGCCCATGCCACACTTCGACACTTTTCAAAAACAGATCACAGTTTTAAGATAGGAAATAAAAGCAATGGGCCAGTAGAAGTTAACCACCACTATCTCCCTCAGTAATATCCTGATAACAGGTTCTAAATATTGGCTGTGTTTCCCAAATTTAAAGATATTAATCTTATGTTAAGTCACAGTAACCACCTTAACAGTGCTGTATCTACTGTTAAGTTCTAAATATTCACATACCTTATTTTAACAGCCATACTATTTAAATCAATGGGATCTGTTTTCATTGTGTGTACCATAGAGTTCTTTGTCACATGAAATTAAATTTTTAAGGTCCTGAGCATATACAGAGCTCTGACACTATCTTGTTCAACAGAACGTGCTTCATTGTTTTCCCTTCAGGGCACATTCCTTGAAGGGAAGGGAGGCTGGATATTGTTAAATTTCCAGCAATCAGAGGAGGAGTTGAGTGTAGGGGGTACACAAAACATGTATTTAATTAATAGATTCATGTTTATATAATGACATAGATTTTATGCATATAGTCAGACTTTGCCAGAACTGTATAAATTTTTAATCCTCTTATCTACTAAGGAAATCCAAGATAGTCAATGAGTCAGAAGAATCAACTTCACACAAATCACCATTCTCTTTAGCCATGTTTCTACCCCATGATCATTACCTTCACTTCACTCTACATGTTTACTGACCTTAATAACTCTAACTTCTTTATGTTGTTTAATCAGTTTGAGGTTTTCTCTTTCTTCTTTTCCAATCTTGTACGTATATTCCAATCAAAATAGTCTCTCTAGAAATTAAGCTCCTGGGTGCTTTAGAATACACATTCTGTTTCAGTATTATGAAGCAACAAAACCTTGACTTGAATGAAAAAAAAAAGAGCACACAACATAGAATCTTATATTTCTAAGAATTTTTTTTTGAGGCACACACCATCTGTGAAAGTATTCTTCGCTAGAAACTTGAAGTATGAGTTATAATTCCTGCTGTGCTTCAGTGGCTTATACATTCTTCCCTTATAAACAAATAGATATTATAAACTCACTTCACAAAGATTGTTAATTCAAGCATTTAAGACATCAAAGCTTGAGTGCCTCAAAAGAATGTTCAGCCTCATGCAGTCAGAAAAAAAAACTACCCTGAAGATCAAGATCCCTTTTAAATACAAAGTTGTTTCCTAAAACTAACTGGGTGACTCTCTCTAGCCTATGGCTGACACTGCTATCCAAAGGTGAAGCTGAATTTAGGAGAATATATTTTCATGAATTAGATTTTTTTATGTGACCAAAAAAACAAAGATGTAATGCATGGTTTGAAGAAATTGTAAAGGCTAAGTTAAATTGAAAAAAAAAAAAAACAAACAATAGCAAAAACAATAATAGAACATATTGAATGCTAAGAGGAACAAAGGTTAAAGTTCAGATGGTAAGAAATCCTGAGGGCAAACAGGACCACTGCACATGGAGGAGCATCTTTACATACAGAGTCTGGAAAAGAAGCAAAGTGAGAAGAAAATGGTATGGGCCTTCAAGTTCACACAGATAGAAAACTGCCATTGTAGGCACAGCTGTGGCTTCTTTCAGAGCAGCTTTGAAAACAGACATTGAACCAACTTACAATGGGAACTGCGTAAGAAATTCCTGGCAAACATTAGCAAGAAAACACTTCCCTGGTAATAACTGCAGATCATGAGAGTAAAAAGTAACAGCAAGAAACCAATGGCTTTAAGCAAGGTATCCATGTATTGTTCTGAGGGTTTGACTGGAGAGAAGAAAAGCTACAGTTATATCTAAAGTTGAAGCAAATGAGGAAGTGTACTGGTGGACAAGTGACCCCTCCTGAGAGTCTCCATCCATTACTACAGTCAGCTGTGTTAAAGTCCACAAAATTTTTGCTCAGTATGTACATATTTATATTAATTTTACATAAGGAATAAATATGAAGTATCCTTAAAACACCTACTGTGTAAATGAAAACTAGTTAGGACATGTTTTATGAAAATTTTTTTTTGTATGTTTAAATTATTTTATTCTGAACTGGTTTTGCTATTTGGTTAAATTTTTGTTATGTGACTAAATAACTGGTATGTATAGTGCAATGGCTGGAAATTTCAAAGAATCTATTAAAAAGGTTAATTTATATTAAAAATAATAATAATAAAAGTTCCCAGGGTATCTGTGAACATCTTCTTCGACTCTCTGAGCACTGAGATCACAGAAAAGCATAACCACATTCAACGAACATGACTTACTAAGGAAAAAGTACTCCTCACAATAAACAGCTTGCAAAATTCAGGCAAGACCTTAAATTGGTTGTTTTAAAAGAGTATTTCAGACTAAACTGAATCTCTGAGTAATATAAGTGTAACAGCTTACACACAAGGGTTTTTACAAATAAAGTTTAAACTGTACTTCATGTGTATACATAGAAAGACAAGTCTAAATGCTTTCTCCTATTTTAAGGAATCTATATTGTTTCTAGATTCTCAAGAATTTAATGGCAAATATTTTAGAAATTGTAATGTTAATAAACTAAATATCCTGTATATAAAAAGAACTCTCTTAACAAAATCTAGGTGCACAGAAGTGGGTTAATTCTCATTTGCCACTATGAATAAAGAATAATACTATTGCCTACTCTGGATCATGAGTCATAGCTGTTTCCCAATTTTATACTTGTTCATTTTATATGTCACAATATAGAGATACAATGAAATTTATATATATGTATACACACACATTTATGCACAGTTTTATGTACAAATGTATGCATGCATAAACACACACATACGTCACTAAACTTGAATGGTTTCTCTGGTAATGGGAGAAATCAAAAACAAAACTCAATCTTCAAATCCAAAAATCTGATTAAGGATTTGTTGTTTCTAACACATCCATCAGCAAACACTGCCAATACATGTCGACTGGGATTCCTTGTTGACTCGAGACTTCAAAGGAGCAATGAGTCTGATGCATTGCACAAAGTCTGGGATACACAGCACACAATGATCTCATTCCATCTGACAGCCCAAGGTACATCTTGCAGACTGACATTGTGCAAGTGAAGCTTCTGGGCCTTACTGCAAGATAATTGCCAGATGTGTTTAGGTATTCCACCTTCTTAACAGAATTGGAAATAACCTAAGGCTACAAACATGTCTTAGTATATATTGTTCTCAATGTTCCTGTTCCTGTTCCTGCTACTGGATACGTCATTTCAACTTGATCTTGCACAAAATAAACTCTTAACCACAGTCATTCTTCAAATGTTATCAGTTTTTAAAAAGCATTATTCTTTGAGGCTGCTCTTGGGACTTCCTGAAGTGAAAGAATTTACATGTGTTCTATGTAATACTGCCTACATAATGAGATTTCTAATATGTACAACAAATATCATTTATTACAAACCCAAGGAAGTATATTCCAGTTAGCATCAGTAGCTCACTAGGTACTAAGTTTGGCTTGAAAAGAAGTTTACATTAGCACTGATCTCCTGCAAAACCAGTTCCTAAGGTAACCATGAGAGCCAATATTCTCCAGAATGTTCTACTCAGCACTAAGACCCTGGAACACTGTTTCATAAAGTGAAAATGACATCACCAATCTCTGAGTGTGGTTGTTCTATAACACTTAAGATGTGCTTGCTAACCATTGGTTATCTACTTTATAGACAATAAACGTATACAGATATTTTGGTGTTTTAGATAATACATAACAAGATGACTTGTTTACCACTGATACTCTTGTGTGTGTGTGTGTGTGTGTGTGTGTGTGTGTTCTATAGACATTTTCCATATCTTCCTGTGAGAGTCTATTTAAGAGCCTGAGAGATCGTACAACTGTTTAGAACCCTTACTATTTTTCCATGGGCTCAAAGTTCAGTTCCCAGCACTAACATTAGGCAGCTGACAACTGCATGTAACTCTAGATCTTGTGAATCTAGATCAGCATATCTGCTCTCTGAGAACACTTGCACTCACATTCATATAACCCCACAGAAACAAATAATACTCACATAGTTAAAAGTAAAATATCATCTTTAAAAAAAATGATAAAGGTTCGTTACTTGAAAGACAGATGTTTCACGAACAAGAACAAACAGAAGCAAATTTTATTTTAACGGGCAGTGTGAAACTATGTCAAACCCACAGGTCCATGAAGATGCAGCCATGGCTAATGTGTCCACCACTTTAGTCCCCAACAATCCTTGACTTATTGTGCTCATAATAACATGTTCTGAAAGTATATAATTTATGAATCTTGTCACTCATGAAATGGAAGAAAGGAAGAAGGAATGAAGGACAGAAGGAAGAAGAAAAGAAAAGAAAAGAAAAGAAAAGGAAAGAAAGAAAAAAGAAAGAAAAAAAACAGCACCTCTGGACAAAAAGGAGCCCACATTGCAAAATAAAATTCGACTGACTTGCCATATATTTTGAAATGGTCACAAGCTATTACTGGACCAAACTCTAAGGGTTCACTCTAAGCCACAAATAGCTAGTGGGCAGCCAACTTCCTGTTTATTGTGGAATAGGCACCTAGCATTCCATCAGCAGTTTTCAGAATAATGACTCTGAAGAAGATCTGGCATAGCCAAATAGGAAGCATGAAGCCCATTTTATATTATAGTAAAAATCAGCAGCCTGGCAACAGTGTGTGCTAATGAATGATGATAAGTTCACACAATGTGATGGGTTACAACCAACCATAGTTGAGTATTACAGAGTTAATAAATTGATTTAACTGTAACAAATATGGCAGGAAAATTAATGCATACCAGAATTAATGACCTTAAATGTCATAGGTCAGAGGCTTAGTAGTAACATTTACTTGAATATTTAACCCCTTATTAAATAGCCTCCAGGAGTCAAACATGATAGACAAAATTTTGAATGATTTCTCAGATAGATGCTAAAAAGGAATGCAAACTCTAATATGATGGAAACTCATTACTAAGCAAGAGATTCATTGTTTCTGGAAATAATTTCCATAAATGAGAAAGTCAGTGCAACAATAGCAGAAAGATAAACCAGGAGCCAGCCCATGACTCACCTCATGTAAGAACACCACATATCTTCAGTCCCAGTATCTGGGAGCAGAGACCAAGAATTACCAGCTCCTGGTGTCTCAGCCTAAGCTACAAAGATCCATCTCAAAACAAAAATAAAACCATAAGCAAAATACCAGTCTCCTGAGAGAAAGAAAGGGTGTACTTAGTATCCTTCTTATAGTTTCCAGTTAAACACTAGCTTTATTCCAAGCTAACTTCAAATTTCATTTTTTCCAACCTCTTATGTATATGAAAATTCAAATATTGCCACTGCCAAAAACAGAAAGAAGAAAATGAGAGCATATAGACAAATGAAATAATGAAAAAGGAAGGAGAGAAAGAAAGAAGGAAGAGAAAAACAGATAGCAGATGTTGACACTCTTGAAGATAGCTGCTGTAGAAATGTTAGGAACACAGTGTCTCTAAGAATTCCTCTGGGAACTATAAGGTCAGTATCTACAGATGCCTATTATAGCCTACTTTCAGTCCAAGTGACATAACATCAGAGGCAAAGGAGATTAAATTAGGTTAAGTTTAGCTACAGCAGCAGCTCAGGTTGAGTATTACTTGGCCTGTACATGCCCATCAGTTTTCATCTCTAGCATGACAACAAACAAAGACATCCCAACTTAATTTCTCAAGATATGAGCTACTGGGAACTGGGCTGAACCTTGGCCCATGAACATTAACTTCAGAGACAATTCTGAAAGACAAGTGTGACTATCATTCAGGTATCAGTTGAGACAGGATAAGATAGCATGCAGTAAAATCTTTGCCTTTCCACAATGTTCTACAAAGAGGATACAAATACAGGGGAAGAACACACATTAAAATACAAGCAAATGCCATGTAATACTGGTGAAGCAGAGACAAAAATAAAAGCAAAGGTGGCATAGTATACAAGGCAACAATCTTAAAAATGATCAAAAAATGCTAAGAAATGAATTATCCTAAGTTAAGGGAAGGTAACAAAGAGCTCACAGAAGGATGAGCCAAGATAAGAACAAACATGTCCCCAAGGAGGGAACAGAAGACAGAATCAAAGGGAGGACTCAAGATCAATAGGAACAGAGTAGTGTTCTGGTTGCATGGTGTCACTACCACAAAGAAGAGCTACTTCTAGTCACTTCCTCATGGTATTATGAAAATATGAAGGTGAGGGCCCTCCAAGATTCTCCTTACAGAGCCAATCATACACAAGTAAAAAGAGTTTTAATGACTCAAGAATATTCTTATGAACAAGCATTTCCTTCTTCTAAAATATCTCTTGATTTTCTTTTCCCTGGAGCAAAATTCACCACCAGTAATACTACTTTTGGAAACTGAGTGCTCCTTGAGGACTAAATATGTTCTAAACCTGTGTTACTTGTTCTGTCTAGTGCTCCTACGGATTCTGAAAAGATGCCCATTGTCCAGATGAGAGAACCAATCCACAGAGATTATATTGCATCATGGGGCAGAATGGGTACACTGACAAACAAGGAAGGCCATCAACAATGAAGACATTAGAGACTTCAGTCATGGGCTGGGGAGCTGGATTATCTCCCCCATGCCATGGAAGCATGAGGATCTGAGTTCTCCTGAGGCTTGTGGCCAGCCTGTGTACTCAAATACGTAGGCTCCAACAAAAAAAAAAAAAAGGAAAAAGAAAACAAAAAGGAAAAAAAAAGAGAGAGAGAAGTGAAGAGACTATAGAAGAAAACACCTGACATTGACCTATGTCCTAAACATAGACACACCAGCACACACACGGGCACACATACACATTTGAACATACATACCTGCACACATATATGGACATACATGTGAATATAAACAAACACACATATGGGCACACAGACACACATTTGAACACACACAAGCATATGTACATACAGATAAAAATGTGAACCTAAACACACATCCTTCAGTCACTTCTATGAAGTGATAAGAATCTTTGTCACCATGAGTTCCCTTTATGATATACCTCCTTTATGCTTCCAAAAACAGAAGATTGTAGAAACATACCTTTCTTCATGATGTGAGACTTCAGAATGATACCGATGCTTGAACTCTACAACTGTAAGTTGCTTTTTGTTGTATATAGTGGGATAGGTGTCATTCTTTAAGTTATGAAACATAGAAGCTTTTCATACTCTTAATAGTTTTTTTATATTTTGAAGCCAAACAAACAAATTCAAAAAAAAATGATTTTTGCCCAGTTCTAAAGCACAATAGGAAACCACGTCCTATTTCAAAATAGTGTAAGTTCTGGTGGACATCTTAGCAAATCTGTGTGTATGTGTGACTTCCACAAGAAGAAACAATCCAGAATGCGAGAAGAAACAGCCCATCTCTTTGATCATCTAAATTACCATCAGTAAAGACTAACACTGATATAGATTTTTAGTGGTCTAGCTTCAGTTTCAACATTACTTTTCTTTAATATAAAATTTATCTATGAGAATTTAATAAGACAATTATTAAACTATGACAGGATATGGAACATTTGCCATTGGATAAGTTATTGTTAAAAACTCCTCTTTGTTCTTCATTACATATCTGGCAGATATGAATTATGAGTTGGGCACACACTACATGCAAAGCATCATTCAAGGCACACTAGTCATAAAAATATCAACTTCCACATTCTAGAAAAGTACAGCCGGGATCTGAAGCAAAGCAGAGCATACTACTACTTTATGTTTTTATTTAATAAAATAAAAATGACTTATATAGACATCTAAGTTCTAGGACATTAAGAAGAGAGAATCTGAAGTAAAATGGAACAAGCTTATGAGATCATGCCTTTGGGGATTCCTAACCTACTCTCAGTATGACCCCAAATTGTATTGCAATAACTTACTCCAGGCTGGACCATATTGTTTCTTCATGTTTGTTTGTTTGCTTGGGTTTTTTGTTTTTGTTTTTGTTTTTTGTTTTTTGTTGTTCCTGTAAATAACAGCACAGAGGCTATCTCCAGAATTTACAATATTAGAACAGATTCTGAGAATACTTGTTAAGAAGGTATGTGGGATATTGATAATAATGTCTAAGCACTTTTAAAAACATTTCTATCCATCTCTAATATATAATTTTGAGTGTTATTATATTTTCTATTACATGACATTGTAAAGAAAGACCTTCAGAAGTCAGTAGATCCAACTTATAATTAACAGATGAGCATTGAATTGTTCAATGAAATAATTGTGTCAGTGTCATTAGGATTTGGGAGGGGAGGTACCGAGAGAGAAAGTGTACCCAGTTGACTGTCAGAATCTTGGGCTGCTTGTCCCAGCCTGTTGAATTACTTTGTCTTTGACAGGTTTACTTCTGACATGCCCCAATATTAAATAACAAACTTCAAACGGGGACTAATTGACCCTATGGTAGAAGTGCATAAGCCTTGAGTGATATTTTGTCAGGCCACTGCCTTAACTGATTATACCTTCTATATGGAAAATGCAAAAGAAAACAAGCTAGCTTGAATACTTCCAAATCCTGTTCACTAAATCGCCTGCCTTCTTCCTGGGACGCCTACTTCAGATACACCACTTAGAGTTCAGCCTGGAGAAAGCTACCTATTGCTAGCTAGAAGAAAAGCAGCCTTTCATAAATGTATTTTCCTTTCTAACAAGAAAAACTTTCAGCAGTTAAGTAATAGGAAAAAAAAAGAAGTAAAATAATCATTAGCTCTTCCTTCTTCACATTCCTCACACAGAACAGAGTTGATCTGAGACTGAAAATGTGCATCTGTCATCTCAGCACTCAAAAGGCTGAAGCAGGAGCAATTTCAATATTTTGGTATTTTACTTGCTGATATCAAGTACTTTTTAAGTATCTCATTTCTTATGCTCAAGAAAAAAAAAGGAAATGTTTTATTTCAAATATGTTACAAAATTCAATTTGCTATTATCCAAATATGTTTAGAGCACACAAATAGTAAGAAAATAGCTCAATAAAAGTGCCATGTGGAATTATCAGTTAATGACTACATGACTCTATCCTATGTTAGATCATGTGTGATAGTAAATCTTTTCTGGCAACTTAACCATTTTTAAAATCACTATGGAAACAATGATTCCAGAAGGTCCTAAATGAAGAGAAGTGGTTCAACCTGAAGGTGAACACTTCTGAGAATGGACCAGAGTCCTGAAACTATGATAATGGAGAAATGGAGACAGGACTCAATGGTCATATCTCTCTGTTGTCTGATT
>JADRCD010170517.1:35982-57080 GCA_019843815.1 Montemys delectorum | reverse complement strand
AGAGAGAGAGAGAGAGAGAGAGAGAGAGAGAGAGAGAGAGAGAGGGCTATGTCTCCAAAACAAGAGAAGTTAATGACAATTTTAAATTGGCCTTCCACACGTATTTAAATGAAGTATTTGACTATTTGGGTTTCCTTGGTTACCAGAGTCGCTGCAGACAGCTTCTTATGGTGGGGAGACGGTAAACAAGTAGCGCAAGACTGAAACAACCGCTAAAAATCTTTTATCCACTAATGGACATAGCGGGTGCGGTGTTGACAGCCTGGTGAAGCATGCCCACTCCCCACTGCGGGTCCGGGTGCTCCAGGATGCAGGTACCCAGGGCGAACCGCAGCTCCACAATTCCTTACCCAGCATTCCGCTTTGGCTGCTGGAGCACTGCCTGAACCTTATGCAAATGAGAGCAGCACAGGCTTTGACTGCAGAAGAGGAGGGGGCAGAAGGGAGTTCAAAGGTCACGGGGCTGGCTGAAAGCTTGATCAGTTGCCTGAAAAAAAAAAAAATGTATCCTGGGCTTCTGCAGCCGTGTTTTGCAGCAGTTAAAGGAAGTGTGCTTTATTTCTGAAGATTTTACAGCGTGTGCTGTGTGCCGTAGTCATTTAAAGTGCATGCAGGTACGATGACATTTCCTGATGCGCCTGATTTTATTTCTATTAAAGACACTGATGGTGATTGGTTATTTAAATTCACTGTGGCAATTGACAGGCTGTTGCTGTTTTTCAAGCTCTCCTTTGCTAGTTTCCTCTTCTTTTTCTGATTATTATTCTTTTTTTCCCTCCTGCTTTACTGTTTTGGGTTTTTGTTCTGATGGACTATTTCATGAAACAGTTGGGTCTGGGATCCTAAATAATTCCCCTTTTTGGGTATGTGTTGATTTTGGAGAGCTACCTGGTTGAAATATCTAGATAAATATTAACACTTAAATCTTTCAGTAAATTATGATTTTTTTTTACATTTTTAAAGAAATATATTTTAAAGATGTACTGAGTTCCAGCCTAAGATTTTTGTGAGGTATATGGAATTAAATAATGGAATTCTTTTGTTCGTAGCTGAAAAGCATTACTGGATAATTTTCAGAAGTTACATTTCTATATTAGGACGGGATTTGGTTTGGAGAATTCTCGTTCTTGTTCCATTGTTAAAAATATTACTAGAGAAGTGATTACTTATTTTTACTTTAAAAATCTTTCAATACCTTTGGTTTTTCTAATTGTTATTAAATATCTTTGGATTTTTCAGACAATGTTCCTTAAATTTAACCCTTTCAACTTCCTATGACTTTTCCTTTCAGTTAAATCTGGATTCTAAAGAGATTCTTGTAAATCTCATAGCAGGATGAAGACTCCCTCCGCCAACTAATATCACGCTTTTGTAGAATGTGTGATTACATCATAGTAGATCTGTCCTACACTAAACAAGTGTGTACTCACACTCATTATTCATGCTGCTTTTTAATTTTCACATCATATTTTAAGTAAACTGAGACAGCACAATTCAACTGCTTAGCCATGTCATTAAAAAAAATATATAAATGTAACAATTCAGCAGTTTCAGTGTTGATGAGGAAAGTATGTTATTTTCATTTGCATTGAGTGTGCATCTGTCTGCATCACAGATTGTGTGTGTGTGTGTGTGTGTGTGTGTGTGATTTGGAAAGGATGAAGGTACAAAATAGGCATTTAATCATGAGATTACTGCTTTATGGGTCTGTATTTATAGAAGTACTAAAATGAAATTTATAAAGCTTACATGTAAGGAACTAGTACACAGTAGAAAGATTTAATTATTTTTTTTACACTTAGAACAGGGAGTCAGTTTATTATAATGATTAAAATGGGGGCAGTTCAGCTCTAAAATGAAGAGCTGTTTGAGGGGAGGAGACCAAAGCAGAAGTGTGGGGACATTTAATCGGTGAAGGACAGTTATTTCAAATATTTTTGACATTCACTTGGTAGTGGTTATTCATTGCCAGGCACACACACTATCACTCTTTGGGGACATTGACATTTATCCAGGACACTGAGTTGAGTTTATGAGATAGAATTTGTGTTTTGTATTTTTAAGACTGCAAAAATTTCAGGGTTTTCTTTTTTTCTGAACACTTCTTGTGAAACTTTTAGTGACTTAAGCTACAGGAAATATATTTTAAATAAATTACTTCTTTTTTTGTTGGTTAGAAAATGCTGATCTCTGATTTCAACATTATTTGCAGATATTTATGAAAATTACTAAACATTTCATGTATACATGTATATATTCTATGTACTATAGTGCACATCATATCTCTATTATAACATTATACATATATTATATAATCAAGATGCTAAACAGAATCCTTTAGACTGTTTATACTTAATTCATAATTAAAAAATATTTCTGTTCATTTATATAGTGCCAGTAGTTTGCGCCTGCTCACCCCAAGTGTGTGCTAGGCATAAAATAGAAGTGAAGTTAATATTAATATAGGCAGTTCAATACTTTTTAACTTTGGGCATGTAGCAGCTACCAGTGAGCATATTTTGAATATAGAAATAAAAACACAGTGTGGGCAAAGAAATAGAGCCCATGAAGAGTCTTAGAGAAAACGTGATAATAGATATATACGGAATAAAGAGAACTGTTGTGCTTCTGTGAGCCACAAGAGAGCTATTTATGTCCTGAAGCTAATTTATGGCTTTGAATATCCTGGGTAATTTATGTCTCAATGCAAATTCACTCCAAACTTTGAAGTCTTTTTGCATTGGCTTAATCCATTCTACATCCATACAGATCCCAGCAGCTTGGATGAAGTATGCTCATGTTCTGAGTTTCTAAACATATATAGAAAAATGTCTTTATGTAAATATAATTCAAATTAACCTTGAAGAGTAAAAGTAAATACTGTGATCTAAACACAAACTCTTGGGGGTGGCTAGGTAGCAGGTACAAAGAAACATCTGACTTCAAAAAAATCTTTAGGGATTTTTTTTCTTCCTGAAATCAAATTTCTGCTTTCTGATTCCAAGCTTGTCGTTGTCATCATTTGAAACTAGAGATCATATTGTAGGCTTGGAAACAATTTTATGGCAAGCAGACTCAGTTTAGGAGCACGGAGCAGAGTCTGAAATCTACAAATAACTATTGTCATTTCAAAATCTAGTGTGTAGGTTTTCAGTTTTATTACCACTGTATTCATCCATCTCCTGAACTTCTGCAGCCTAGGAGACAGGAGGAACAAAGTGACTTTTAACACCAATAGGGCACTGTTGAAAATCGTTACTGAGTATTCAAAGCGACCACATTATTTTAACGTGGCAGTTCTTAAGAAGCAATAAAAGGAGATTGCCTTTTGATTGCTTCTTCTAGAATTTAAATAAAATTGAATCATTTTTGTTGAAAAATATAAGCTCAATGCAATTAAAAAGTGATTTTAAAGGTCTTATTAGAAAGCAATATTATAGTGATGTCTTATGCAGATGGAGATGATCACAACAGAAACTCTATTTTCCAAATAGCAGAAGTGTATAACTCTCAGGGTCAGTTTTAAATGCTAATAGCTTTCCTGGAAACAAACATAATACACATCATTCTGCCTTATTTATTAAAGTGGAAATCAGTTTCAGCTCTTCTTCCTGATATCAGAGTCATTAATTCAATTTTTTTTTTATTTGCTTACTGTGAAAAACAGAATTGTTACCTGTCATTCAGCACAGGGTAGGGTCTTAGTCGTATATGCTTGTCATAGACATGCTTTTTATGCTTTTATTTAGCTTTTTATGCTTTTATTTATGCTTTTATTTTAGGATTTTATTGTTCTTTTACTTGTTTAATTTTTATTTGAAACATAATAATTATTCCACAAGAAAATTATCTAATCCATCTGATCAATTTCTTTGTGGTTTTACATTAAGTTCTCAATCACAGAGACTTTGCTGAGCAAGGAAATAAAATTATCATGCCACCATACTCATATGTCTGATGTACTGATCTTTACATACACCCATGCACACACACACACTCATATACATGAATGTGCCCACATGTACACACACACACATACACACTCATGAATATGTACAGGTATACATACATGTACACATGTGCACGTGCACACACACATACACACACATAGGAATGTGACAACAGGTACACACACATGCACACACATAGGAATGTGACAACATGCACCACACTCACATGAGTGTGCCCACAGGTAGACACACATGCACACACACACACACGCATATACATGTTCACACACATAGGAGTGTGACAACATGCACATACTCACTCTTATACATGAGTATGCCCACAGGTACACACACATGCACACACATGCATACACATGTACACATACAAAGGAGTTTGACAACATACACAGACACATACACACACGGGAGTGTGCTCATATGCACACACACACATGCACACACAAAATTTGTTTTTATTTTGTCCTCAGAGTACTCACTTGAATTTTAACTAAAGGAGAAATTATTCCTGTTGTTATAAGACAACTGCCATATTAGACTATTGACAATAACTTGGCAGTGCTTTATATCTATTAGGGAAATAAGGACCTTTAAGTACATAATAAAAATAGGAAGACCCACTTTTAGTGTCATTCACTAGTTAATTAGAGCCAGGTACTACACCTCTTTAGCTATAGGAACTGTGTCTCCACGTCTAGGGGTACAGTCACAGACTCCTTACTAATGGGACAGTGGAGGTAGCTTTTGACTCCTTATACATGTTCATGGCTCACATTGTTCCCAGTCCCAGGGAGCACATGCCAGCATGTCATGATCTGCTACATTTGAAAACATACTACAGGAAAAAGCAGAATATGGGTTACAGTACTTGATACTACTTTTGTAAATATGTAAATACACTCCGAAGAACTGTGTAAATCTGAAGGAATGTTGATTTCATGAGTTTAATTCAGAAAGAAACATTTTATGAATGAGAACGAGCCTGGTGGTGGTGGTAGTGGTGATGGTGGTGGTGGTGGTGGTGGTGATGGTGGTGGCACACATCTTTGATCCCAGCACTCAGAAGCAGAGGCAGGCAGATCTCTGAGTTTAAGGCCAGCCTGGTCTATACAGCAAGTTCTAGGACAACCAGGGGTACACAGAAAAACCTTGTCTTGAAAGGGGTTGGGGGAACATAGCTCTGTATGTTATAGGCTTTTTTTCTTCATTCTTACTTTATTTGGTTGGCTTTGTTTTTTAAATAAACAGTACAGCCAGAGTATCCCAAACTCACCATGTAGCTCAGGCTGGCTGGAGCCTTTTGAAGTCCTTCTGTTTCAGTCTCAGTGTCCCAGATGCTGGAATTACAGCTGTGCACTGCCATGCCTAGTTTCCTATCTTCTTTTCAACAACAACATTTGAAAGGGACCAAGAAATCCTGCTTTAAAACCTTCGTGGTTTGTTTAAAATAAGAATATGTAAACTTAGGAAAACCCAAAACAGGTTTAGAAAATACAGTATGTAATACTGCATACTGTGACCTTACTAGGTAAGTGTTTTTCTTACATCATTGATTTTTATGTGACTTCAGTCCCATATCATGGGATGTGCAAAGGCTGAACAGGAACCCAGTTAAGAGCATAGATTCAAGTGCCAACCTTGATGTCATTTCCAAGATGCGTTCTGCAACTATTACTGACCATATCCCAAAGCAAAAATGTTCTGGATCCCCACTGAAGATCATACCTAGGTCGCACTAAGAGCTAATACCTTGAATTCTAATGAGACAGTAGAGGGAGCAGTCATCATGGTTATTGAGGTTCAAATGACACGTGACTTTGTAGACACCTCAAATCTCCAAATGTCTGCAGGTGTGCTGAAACCACGGGTAGAGCTATTTTTATAGCCTTGACTGGTTTTCAAATTCCTCCCTTGCTGTAGCATTTTCCCTTGCTTTATGTAGTTAAGGTGTTACTTTCTCACCTTGGTTCCATTCAGATATGCCTGTTGCATCTGAAGACTCTTGAAATTCATTCATTATTTTTAGTACAGACAGAGCTTGGCACATCTCAGGTTTCACCTGATGACACAGAAGCACTAATTTGTTTGCTCAATGAAATGACCTTTATGTCACAGGCTCATTGCTATTTTAAATGTCTCATGAATTGTAATGTTGCTTAAGCATTGCTTGAATTGATTGAGTCACAGAGGTCTTCAAATGAGATTCAGAAAATTCATCTATGTTATTTCATTACAAATAATTTTAGTAGGATGGATAGAAGCGCCTTTTCTGATTGATAGCATGACTCTGCTTCTTTGGAACTTGTTTTAAGAGGGGAAGTCCTAAAACTCAGTTTTCATCTTTGAAAAGATACTGATGACTTTGTGTGACTTACGATTGCTTTTATAGACCAGTTTTAACTGGTACTGGTCGGACATTTAGTAGAATATAAAACCCAGGTATTAAATCTTACAACATAGATTATGTCTGCTAATTGTTGTCTAATGCAATGTCAGCTTCAGGTTGAATGTCAGTTGTTCTTTGCTTTGGAGGGTAAATAACCATGTCTTGCCTAGCCTGGTGATTCATTTTAAAGAGTGTGCAAAGCTATTTTTCTTTCTAATCTTAAGTTTTGAAATTTCCTTTATTTTCTGTGCAGTATCGCTGGTAGATATCCAGGGTGTGGATGGGTGTGGTTGTGAAGTGTGGTCTTGTCCCTCTCTCATGCCCATTTCAGGATGCTTTATGAGGAAAAATGGTGTCATTGTTTTTACATTCTTTTCCTTCACACTTGTCTGATGGTTCCTCCAAAGGAAAACATTATTAGAGCTCTTAAGTACCCTTCAGCTACACTGGTTTGTTGTGGTAAATCTCCAACTCAAATATGCCCCAGCAATGAAAACACAACTCAATTAATATGAATACAAGCTGTGCACCTAGACTGGGCAGACCTACCATTACACTACCATCTTCCCCATTTATGAGACCCCTTTATAACTTGCGGTTTCTCCAGGCCACGTGCTTCTGCTCTGCTTTCCTTCCACCTTCTCCTCTGTCGTTCTCGCATCTCTCTCCCACAACCTTCAGCTCCACCTTCCCCTCCTTCTCTGCCCAATCACTGGCTCTAGCCTTCATTTTATCGATGTAGGTGGGAAAGAAGGTTTACAGGAAATCACCTGAGTGAGTGCTGACTTGTTCCTTGTTCGCAGGCCCCTCACAGGAGAAGGAAATTAGCATCAAATTACAAATAGCCCCAGAGTTATCCACAACACCCCTTAGTCTACTGTATTATTCAGTCAGAAACTTTTCTAAAGACGGAGAAAACTTCAAGTGCTAAGTAGGAGAAACAGATTTCATTGCCAGGGTAACCTTGATTCTAAGCTCCTCCAAGTCTTCAGGTTCTTTGCGTAGTCTTCACTGTGCTTCAAGACATTAGGCTAAGTACTGTTTTGTTTTGTTTTTTTTAGTCCCAATAGCAAGCATAGAAAATAAAATTTTCATTGTCTTCACCTGAGACTTTTTTCTGTTAGGATGGAAAAAAAATCAGCGTATAGCAGGCTGATGAACATCTTTCAACAGGTTTAAAAGCCTCTCTTTTTCTTAATTGGTTTTCTCTGCCCTTGCTAACGAGAAAAAAAAAAAAAAAGAAAGAAAGAAAAGAAAAGAAAAAAAACCCCACCAGACACCCTAAAAATTGGCCTTGGAGAAAGAATTTTGACTCTTAGGCCAGCATGCAATCAACCGAACTACTTTCCCAAATAACAGACGGTCAGTTATTAAGGGTAAAGCCATTAAAAAGCCATGTTCTGGCTTTCCTGCAGGAATGCCAGCCCCAATGGCCCATCAAAGAACACGGCATGGGAAGCCTCTAAGGTGTGTGTCCCAGGCACAGCCATACAAAATTCCTTTGCTGTTCAACAAAACATGTCAATTTAGCCATTCAGTCTGTGCACTGAGGAGGAAGAGAATGTGCAGAGGGAGGTGGCAGTTTTTACTCTGAGGAGGCCACAGCCTTTGTCACTTAACTGCAAGCCATGGAGGGGACTGCCCTAGAGCCTCTTACTAATGTTGTCATACCCCTTATTTTGATAGACAAGGAAACTACACTTGGCAAGTAACACTTTTAAAATTATACCACTTGTTAGGAGCTGACCCAGATATGATAGTAGGCGTCCTGAGCAAGCACTGGAATACATATTAGTCCGAGGCAACTTGTACATTCAAATATGATCCAGCATCGGGTGAGCTCAGTAGTTGTAATAGTGTCAAACCCACTCAGGTCTTGCCAGTGGAGAGCAGTCATTTAAACCCAGGTTGCTACTGTCCAAGAAATATTTTTTTCAGAGAACAACAGGCTCTATCATAAAATTTTGAGCTAAGGATCTATAGAGACGTCTGAAAACTTGGTATTTTTTATTAAAGCTACCTGGTAGGGTTTGAGGGAAGGTTTGAGGAAAAGGGGTACAAGTCACCAATTAGCTTTGTAATAAGTACTCAGTGATTTCTCATTAGAATTATTATATTTGAAACGAACAATACAGCCATCTTTAGGAAAGACAGACGTTTGGGGAAATATATTCCAACCTAGAACATTCCTGTCACCCAGCCACAAACTTACAGGTCAATGGACTGATAAACACCAGTTTAGGTGGTTGTTTAAGAATGCTGAGGGTCAGAAGGGAGAACAGCGAAATTGCAAGGGATATTCTTGGAGATACGTCGGGTTGTTTTCCTGCAGGTCAGAGAATGTGAGGTTGTAGTGCTAGGGGGCAGCCCAGTGTACAGCACTTGCTTAGCACCCATGATGCAGTACATTTCATCCCTAGCTCCTCCTCCAAAACAAGGCAGTTCAGAACTTGTGCTATAACTTGGCTAACCCACGAAGCTAGGAAAGCAAATGAAAGCAATGGATCCTCAAAGTTCTTCTGACTCTACGAACCACTGTCTTCAAATGAATCATCCCTCCAAGTTCTTTATTCACCGAGGTGGAGGGGGAAGATAGCCAATAACCAGAGCACAGCTTCCTAAACTCAGATGCCATAAACCAATGCCGTATATGTTTGTACTTTTGTGCATTTTTCCTCTGGGGGGGGGAAGATTCCCTTGTTTTTAATCTCCTTAAACTTCAAATTATCAGATGGCAAAAATGTTGATATTCACTACCATAAGAATGAAAATAAAATCTTTAACTCAAAGTCACAGACGTCTCTGACTCAGGGGATTCATACATCACTGGGAAATCCCACAATCATTTCTCCAACAAAAATATTTATTAGGCAGGATGGCTGCCAGGGTTCTTGGCTTACACAGACACCTGGACAAGAGAGGCGTTGGCTGACTTCTGTTTCTCCCACTGGCAACCCACCAGCAGCATTTTTCACATTGGTAGTGCCCCACAGAAACACCTACCGGGTTTCACCTTGTGAAATCTGTGCCAAATCCTGCTCCTCTTGGCAGCAAAGAAGCTGCTTTCTTGCCAAATGGACTTAGGCAGAAATGGCCCCAGGATTGGGGAAGGAGATAATTTTACTTTCCTAGGAAAACACATACATCTTCTTGATACGTATAGAAGGATACATATCCAAGATGCACTCACGCTTTCATAGTGTTCCCTGACTAATAGCATGCAATGGCAGCACATCTACTAATAAAACCGACATGTTGTTCTTGAAGAAGCATTCCGCATGCGCACATGTGTGCTTTCTTTCTTTCAATAAAAACCGCATGCACTGTAGTCAGCTTAGTGAAGTTTATTGGAAAAGTAGAAAAGAGCATGATGCAGACATACTCTGACTTCTAAACCCACACTACTAAAAATCCTTAACAAAGAAGCTAATTGGGTTGTTTCATAGTACACAGCCCAAGAAATTCTAATTTCCTCCATCTTTCCCTAATCCTTTATGCAACTGTTTTTGCCTTACATTTTCCAAGCTTACAGATGTTGTACCTTTAAAAGGAAAAAAAAAAAACCCTTAAAGATGATGGCCATATTGTTAAACAGTAGGCACAAAAATAAATAAAACAACCACAAATCCACAGAGCTTCTCCACTGTGTTCACAAGATAAAAGCATCCCTAGAGGATGTATTGAAGCCAGGAGATGGCACCAAGAAAAGGTCTTCCAAATAGCACTCTGCGTTTGAGTAGTGACATCACAGAAGGGTGATGCCATCTAATTCTTGGTTTTGAAGAAGTGGTTTTTGCCTTGTAGGGAATCTCAGATCTGCAGACCACTTACTTATTCAAGAGTATGAGAGTCTGGTAAACAGGGAAAAGCAAGAAATGAAGGAAAAGCAATTTGTCAAGATGCAAACAAAGAAAATCTCTTAGAACCAAATGAAAGGCTTTGAAAAGAAGCACAAAGAACTTTTGCAGTCATTTCATTTTAGAAGGACAACTGATTAAATAATGATGGTTTTATTTAACAGAAGCTGAGGACTTTAGTCATTCTTTTTTTATTAATATGATCATGTCAGGGTAGAACAACAAATTAAACATAGCTTAAAAAGTTAGACATGAAAAGGATTTTATACAAACTAGCAGTTAAAAACTTATCCACATATTTAGGAACACTTGATTAACTAAATTGATTGCCTCAAAGAATAAAGGTAATGTATAACATGAATTTTTTTTAACAGAGTTCTCTTTTCTTTAATGTTACATCATACCTTCCCAGTGTCAACTGGATGACCAAGAACTGGGGTCCAGTGGACAGCTGCTGATGTTTCCTTGTGGCTCATGTGACTGCTTACTCAGCTTGACCCATCTTCTCTCACAATGGAGCCTCTCTCCAGTGTGTCCGTTAGTCCCTGTGTCTGCAGTGGCTCTTGCCTCATTCTTTAACTTGGTGTGGTAACCTTAATAATTACCTCCCATCCTGGGTTAAGTTAAAGAACAGAAATCTTGTTGTCTATAAGACTTCATCCAGACCCTGGTATTTTCTGGACCAATGAAATAAATAAAGCAAGCATCCTCACATGATTAGTCAAGTTCATTGAAACAGAACTTAGTTATAGTGTCTAAGCATTTTAAATTTGTTGAAGAATTTATTAAAAGAATGCAAAAAAACCCAAAAACACAAAAAACAACAACCCACAATTGTTTTGTTCTTTGACAAGTCCCAACACCCCACCCCCCAAATGCCCTCATTTACACACTGTAAATATTATGACTGGTTCTCTCAATACTGCTGTATAAAAAAGAAAGAGGATTTCTTTTACTAATCTTTGTGATCATGCGTTACTCCCCCTTTTAAATTGTTTACAGATTATTAGTACAGAGATGAACCCACTTCCCCAGGCAAGCATGAACAAGGAGTTTCTAGATGGGTGCTCTTGTTTCTGGGAAAATGTTCCCTAAATATTAACCATTTGCCTATCACTTTCATGCAGTAAAGACTAGAGGAAGCAAACCTGTTGTTCCTGGTACACTGCCTCTCTGTCTAGGAGAGCGAGACCTTGCACCATAATGCAACCTGTGGGTATCTCCTGCTTTGGGGTCAAACAACCCTTTCACAGGATTGGCATATCAGATGTCCTACATATCAGGTATTGACATTATGAATCATAGCACTGGCAGATTTACAGTTATGAGGTAACAACGAAATAAATTTGTGTTTGTTTGGAGGTCACCTCACATGAGGAACTCTATTACAAGGTCACGGTATTAGTGAGGTTGAGAACCAATGCTATAAAGACACAGTTGCGAGGCCAGTGTTACTTGCTAGGTTTCCTCCTTCCACGACCAGCAGGCCCTGCCCTTGACTGACCAGCCCCACTCAACCTCTTCATTTTCCCCATTGTTCAGTGAATTTGTGATTCATCCTGGTGAGCTGGCTTCCTTTTATCAGCTGGATTTTTATCTGGTCTAGCCCCCGTTTCCTGTGCCGATATTTTTTTTTTGTTGATTACACATTGAGCTTATTTCCTTATCAGGAGCAATCAGGGTTGTCAGGTTAAAAGCAGGCTGCTCAGCTAAACTGAGTTTCATCTAAGCACAAATAATTTAGCCACAGGTATGTTCGAAATGTCATCTATTTCTTTTCTTTCTTTTCTTTTTTTTTTTTTTTTTTGAAATTCAAATAGAACTGGGTGAAGTACATTTTTATTTACTCAATCTGGCAATTTAAAATTTTATAGTGGCAAGTTTGCAGATCACATAACCTGATCCTCTTTTGAATGAGGATTATTTATTTATCGTTAAGGTATAATTCTATTCCTTTCCTCCTGTCTTCCCACTCTCTTACATAAGTAAATTAAAAATATATTAAAGGGCATAACATTTTTTCATCATCATTATTTCAAAGTATGTTTTCGTCAATGTGTTCGGACATGTCTGAGCAATGCTTGTATCTAATACAATATGAAATAAATAGCTTACACATGATCAGGCCTATCACAGCAATGCCCTCGTCCCTGATACCAAGTACTGTTTTACTTTGGGTTTCCATTGCAATGAAGAGACACCATGACCAAGACAACTTTTATAAAGGAAACATTTACTTGGGGATGGCTTACAACTTCAGAGGTTCAGTCTTTTATCATCATGGCAGGAAGTAAGGCAACTCCTGGAGAAGGAGTTGAGAGTTGTGCATCATGATCCAAAAGGAATCAGGAGAAACTCTCTTCCACAACGGACAGAGCCTGAACATAGCATCTCAAAGCCCACTCCCAAAGCGACACACTTCTTCCAACAAGGCCACAGCTCCTAATAGTGCCACTTCCCTCCAGCCAAGCACATTCAAACCACCACACTTATATAACTTGAGAACAGCATGCTAGCAAGCATGGTTGTAAATACTTTAACTTAAAGTAGTTCTTAATTAGATTTGGCAACAAAATAAAGAATTGTTGCTGGATGTGGTAGCACAGCACTTTAACAGCAACACTTGGGAGGCAAAGGCAGGTGGATCTGTGAGTTCCAAGCCTGCTTGGTCTAATGGTTCCAGGTCAGCCAGGGCTAATCTGTGAGACCTTATGTCAGAGATAAGAAGGTGTAGATAAAACAAATGAAGTCTTAGGCTAGGAATTTGGTCACGTCAATTCCAGGATTTTGTTAATAGATGAAAAGAAATAAGATGAACCTTTTCAGACAGCAGAGGACACTGGCTTTGAAATGGACTAGAGTTCCACAAGCCCCGAGTGAGATCTTCTGGAGTAGCCAATTGATCAAGAAATTGTCTGACTAGCAGGCAAGATACCTGAACCTGGAAAGTCCAAAAATTAATCCGTTTTTAGAACATTGAATTGAAGCTGTGAGACCTGCAGACAAGTTGCTAGTCATGGATGGCAATAGGAAAGCTTAGCGAAAATATCAAAGGCTTAACGCTCTGGTCTCTCTCTCTGTGCCTCCCATTTTGGTTTTCTGTATCTCATCTTACAGTGTGTGAACCAGTCCAGGATTTTTCAGATGTGTGATTTGTTCATGTTCTGCTTATCGTTGTTTTATGTATTGCTCTTACATGGGGGGAACATTTTGATGTCAGTTTCGTGGAATTTTGATCTTCATTTAATCAAACATGCCAGCTGTTTGTTAGAGGACATGGAACATAAGTTATGTAAGTTTGTTCTCCTTCTTGGAACTTGCAGTCCTTGAGGCAAACAGACAAGACATAGTAACTAAGGCTTAGAAGTCACTGGATTTCATTCAGAGTCTGAACATGTATCCACTGTAGACCTGTTACATTGAAGGTACCTTAGAACACCAGTAAAGAAAACAAAGAACTTGCCTCGTGTGTGTTATCAGAGGGTATGACAACAAGAAACAAATATGGAAATATACAAATTTTTAAAAGGCATTAGGGGATTTGAACTTTGAAGATGACTTAAAGTCACTTTGGAGTTTTAAACTACAAATTGGTGTAATGGCTTTTGTATTTTGAATTTCTCATTCTCCCTGTGACTGGAAAACCATCCAAGGCAAACAACAGTGGATGGGCAAGGGAAATGGGGGGGCATTTGTCCAACTCCACAAATTGTGCCTGTGACAAGTGTGTTTCCTAAACTAGCAGGAGAAAGATGCTACTTCTAGGCTTAATGCTCCACATTCTTTCATTCGAATACATCAACACCTGCCCAACTTCACTTTGGGCTTTCATTCTTTATAAAGCCTATTTGAAGTGCTCACATCTGGCAGATAGCAATCTGGCAGATAGCGCGTTATAATAATAACATCTCCCTAAATCCTTGCACTTTCCTTTCCTAATAAGATGAGGAAGATGATGGAAGAGTTGACCGCATATCGCTTTGCCATTCCAGTATTAAGTATGCTAGAGCCTATATACACAAAGGCAGAGGACCATTTGTCCTTCATGTTTCATTAGCATATTTTGATATATGCATATAGAGAGATAAGGCAGATGTCTTGCTTTTCACTGTTGCACAGGCAAGCTGGGCCCTCAACCAGCTCTACAGGTCTCTGTGTACATATGTTACTCCACTAAGCAACACGCTCTGTGTGTTGTGCAGCTGAGGCCCTTTCAGTTCTCAAGATCTAGACAGAAATCACATCCAGCCTTTAACTCCATCAAAGCGCTCCTTGTCCCAGATGAACTAATAAAGGAAGGTAAAGATTTCAATTTTCATCTGATCAACAATTCCTCCTTGAAGGATTGAGAGAGGGAGAGTGGAGCCCCAGGTATCCACCTACATGATGTGTGATGTTTGGGCCTAGCTCCTAGTTGATAGATTTCCTGTTCCTCATCCTTGAGAAATACATCCTGCTTAAAGAAGCTAGGGATTTGGGTGAGGGAAGTAAAGAGAAATGCTTTAATGGCTTCTACGGCAATGTCTTGTTATAGAAATGTATGTCTTGACTGAAGGTATCCATCTTGTATTATTTTGTGTCTTGGAGTCTCTCCCCATTGAATTACTTTGCATCTTGCTTGAAGTGAAATCACTTTAAAATTTATATCCTGTCCTACTTTTATTTCAAGACTCTCCTTAAAATATCTTTTTCCCCCTCTTTGCTGGCTCCAATATGCATGAACATTTTATGCATTTCACACCCTTTAAAATGAAGAAAATAATAAGCTAATCTGAATCCTTGTAAAATGAGAGTAGAACAGAGATTTTATTCTTAGGAGAATGTGTAGTGATATACTTTGCTGTGCCCATGAGCTATCTCCAGAGTTAAGACAGTAAGAAGATGGATGTTAGTAAAACAGACATGGGACAAAATTTTGGGGATATTTTGCTATTTGATGCAGCCTGTCAGAAAGGACCCTTGCACTGTGACAGCAGGGAACTTGTTTTTTTTAACTCTTCCACTCCACCACTCAGTGTGTAAAGCATAAATATATCAGCTACTCAACATGTGCCTAGAAGGAATGAATTGAAACCAAGAACAAAGACATGATACATCGAATATTATGTTTGATTTTACTAAGTCACACCAGCGGTGTCCAGAGAATTGACTAGAAAATGAGCCTTGGGATGTGTCCAACAGATTCATGGAGAGTAAATTCCAAGATGGAAGGTTCTGGAATTGAAACTGAAAATCTGGCAAAGGTTTCCCTATTTGGGAACGTACTAGAGATACCTGTTTGGTGCTTCACAAAAGACTCTAATCCCTGGGTCCTTCTGATCTGGAAACTGAAATGCTGCATTTCTAAGCATCTTTCTCCCAGGTTACATGGCTGCTACTGGTTCCGGTAGTATGCTTTGAGAACTCCCACATCAGACTGGGGAGAGCTGGCTGAGCCCGGGGGGACCTGAACAGGCTGCTTACTCTGTGATCTGCACAGGCAAGGGATGCTTTTTAGATATTTCTGAGAGAAGTTCTGATATCCTGTAAACTGAGTGGTTTTGGAATAGTTTTAAGGGACTCGTTCTCTCTTGATCTACTGGACTGACAGCTGTGCTCTGGCAGGGAAGACTTCCAATGAGAGTACAAATTAACTGGCAGGAATGAGGTAGAATGCATAGAATCAACTTGCAATACTTTCAGCTCAATTAACTTAATTTCTCAAAGTAAGATTGTGTGGAAATTATCTGAGCCATTTTATGTGTAGTTTATTCACTAAAATATCTGTCTTAGAGTTTAGTTGCTGTGAAGAGATACCATGACCAAGACAACTCTTCTAAGGGAGAACGCCTAATTGGGGCTGGCTTAAAGATTCAGGGGTTCAGTCCAGTATCATCAAGGCAGGAGCATGGCAGAATCTAGGCAGGAATGGTGCAGGAGGAGCTGAGAGTTCTATATCCTGTTCTGAAGGCAAAAGAGAGAAGACTGGCTCCCAGGCAGCTAGGATGAGGGTCTTCAGGCCCATGCCCACAGTGACATACCTACTCCATCCAATAGGGTTACACCTACTTCCAACAAGGCCACACCTCCTAATGGTGCCACATCCTGGGCCAAGTGTATTCAAATCCCTACACTATCTTTATATTGAGAAGAGAGTTTGTATCATTTAGCTGATTGTTGAGGTAAAATAAGACTGATGAGGGTAGGCAGGCACCCAGAGAAGAGAAAACTCATTCACACAAAACAAATGGCTTAGAAGGAAACAAATTAGTGCAGTCCCCAACTGAAGAGCCATAGGAAATTTCTGGAAAGATAGCAGCAGCTTCAGCACCCAGGTAGCACAAGGACAAAGTTCATCTTGCAACCATATAAAAATGGAAACCACCTAAATTTCAGAATTGATTTCATGTGCTTCATTATGCTTTGCTAACTAGGCTCCTTGAATTTGAAAATTTCTAAATATAAAATTTTTACATCCCACTTGCGGTGTTTTTTCTAGATGGATTTTGCACAGCACAGTAATCATTTCAGATTTGGTTGGGGGGAGGGGAACCTTGCCATTTGTATTTTGTTCTTCACAGAATTTCATGGACTCAAAGGGATTTTTTTATTTTGTCAACAAAAAGACTAATGGTGCTGCATTAAGCTGAATTATTTCTTAAAAACATTGGAAAACCATAGAAATGCTGGTCTAACTGAAGTGTCAAGGACTTCTGTTAATTTTCAACCTTTTTTTTGGGGGGGGGGGTGGAGGTTTTTTGCTAACTTGAAATAGAGAAATGAATCTGCTTTGTGATACGTTCCAGGGGCAGCTACAGCTCAGCTCACACATTTAAAGCCACAGGAAACCAATTGCAAACATTGGCTACACCATCGACAGTCAGAATCCAATGCTCGTTTGCTCATTCCCACTTCAGGTACATGTGACAACGCCGCAGCTATGAGTGGAATTTTAAAGAGGAAGTTCGAAGATGTGGACGCCTCCTCACCCTGCTCTTCTGCTCGGGAATCGGATGACGAAGTCTCCAGCAGCGAAAGTGCCGACAGTGGGGATAGTGTCAATCCATCCACCTCTAACCACTTCACTCGTGAGTACGGGAACCACCCAGAGAGCTGACTCTTAGGTTCTGCAATTGGGGGTGGGGGTGGGGGGATCATCACGTAGCATTGGCCGTTTTTACTTTTACCTTTATGGCTAGATGTGTGTTTTTAAATTTTTGCGATCAGTCAAATTGAAAGTAAGAAACGAAGTCATTTTGATGCACTTCAGTGGGTCCCGTTATTTAAGTGGAGTCGGCAGTGTTTGATTTGGTCCTTTTTAGCCCATTGAGTCTATGAAAGTAGTCATCTTGTTCCTCTGACTTTTCAAGGAAGCATAAAGCACACTGGACGTAGATGAGATGTAGGGAATCACGAATAAGCTGGAGTTAGGAAGATAATGTGTCTTCCCCAAACCAAAATGACCTGGAAGAAAAATGAAAGGCTACATTTTGCATTTACTAGTGGAAAGGGCTGCCAGTGATAAGAAACATTTTGATCAGTGACTCACTGAGGAGGGACAGCAGCCAAGTTCTCCCCCAGGGGTGGCCCCACGACAGTCATTTCTTTGAGTTCCAAAGCCCACCAAGGGGAAATAAGAATGCATGCTGCGTCTTCAATTTCTTTCTCCGCCACCTTGTCACGTTAGTCATTCCTGCCAGGGACAGTAATGTGAGGTTTAACGAATGTATGTCAAATTTTCTAATGATCATACAGCCTAAGCCCAAGAAACTGACATGGAACAGCTATGTAAGCCAGGCGCTCTTGTTCCTAAAGCAAGGGGATTTGAATGTCACGGTATCATGATGGATACCTGGGCTTTTGTAAAATTATTTTTTTTGAGATTATAATATGATTATATCATTTCCCGTTTCCCTTTCCTCCCTCCAAACCCTGTCATGAACCCATCCTTGATGTCTTGCAGATCTATGGGCCTCTTGTTTTCTTAAGCTGGGTTTTTTTTTAACTATTACATTTCTTCATTTGCTTTGTGTGTGGTGAGGAGGGGCAGGGTGTGTATGAAATAGTGTATATGTTGGGGGTCAGAGGGCAACTTGTGGGAGTTGTTTCTTGTGTTCCACCATTGTGAGTTCCAGGGATCATTTTAGGTTCCCATGCTTGGAAGTTTACACCGTTACCCACTAAGCCATCTTGACAGCCTAGTTTATTTTATTAGCTGATTTGGTTAATATATGAATCTCAAACATGTGTTTTTTTGAAACTATGACAATCTCCTTTTTAAAAAAGCCTAATAATTCAAACTCTTTCAAGAGCCTGTGG
This sequence comes from Montemys delectorum, assembly GCA_019843815.1. Classification (NCBI taxonomy): domain Eukaryota; kingdom Metazoa; phylum Chordata; class Mammalia; order Rodentia; family Muridae; genus Montemys; species Montemys delectorum. Next base: position 38,571 of record JADRCD010170517.1, on the reverse strand, counting down.
TGTATATACTATAATCAGCAGTATTTTTTTTTGAACAATCTGAGATACATGGAAAATAAGAAACGATAATTATAACTGTTAGGGCAGAAAAAGAATGAGAAAGATCTTATACCACTGATAAGGGTGGTGTTGTCTCTAGCAAGCACAGCAAGTGAGGTGATCCACATGAAAGGACTCAGTAAAATGTCAATACCGTACACATGTTGTATTATGGATTGTAATATTACCTAGCCTTTAATAGATACGGGCTAACTATACTGCTAACTACACTGAGAGTCTTAAGTCTTAGGTGCCTTTCAACCTTCCTAACGCTGTGACTCTTTAATACGGTTCATGTTTTGGTGACCCCAACCATAAAATTGTTTTATTGCTGCTCTATATCTACAGTTTTGCCACTGTTAGGAGTCATAATACAAATATATCTGCAGACAGAGGTTTGCCAGAGTGAAAACTGCTGGTCTAAGACTAGAGATTAGCTGTGTGTGTATGTCTCAAGGCGTAGTTTTGATCTCTCCCATTATCTCAGCTCCTTCATCGTACATGATTACAAAATCATCTTTCAAATAGTATGGATTGTGAGTTACAAAAGATTTAATAAAGAGACAGATTATATCTTTGTATATAAAGATATGTAAGGTTTCTATATTTCTGGATTAATTTAGAATAATACTGTTCAATTCTAGAAAAACCCTCAGGGAGGTCTTTTTAAGAGATGAAATGAATTGGTTGTGGTAGTGCATACCTTCTCAGTATTCAGAAGGCAGAGGCAGAAAGATCTCTGAATTTAAGGCTAGTCTGCTCTACAGAGCAAGTTCCAGGACAACCAGTGATACACAGAGAAACCCTGTCTCAAAACACAAAAGAAAACATAAGAAGAAGTGAAATTACATATTTTCACAAATAAGTTAATTATAGTAGGATATTTTTAAGAGAAGGCATAACATTGAATGCTCATTCCAGATATGAAATTATCATTCAAAATAATATTGTTTTTCCCTCTGTGATGCTTTACCTAGGAAAGTATTCAAAATCCTGGCCTTGTGTGTGCTAGAAATTAATATAAAAAAAATGAGTGTTATCAAATGCAAAAAGTAGGATTTTAACATTCATACAATTAATAATTTTTAAAATGAAACAATTTAAACTCTTTATGGCATGACAAAGTATATTCTATATTGATTAAATAAAAAATTTAAAAATGCTGAAATAATGAATTTTCATACTATAGGGACATTTGGCAAGACTCTTGTGTGCTTTGAAGGGTTAAGAAAAAAATTCACATTGGAAAACATTTAACATATTTAACAGTATTAAAATATCAAACTTATCTGCTATAAAATATCAAAGTAAAAAAGAAGCAGTTTATCCTAGAAGCGTGTATTTAATAAGGTATAGGATCGTTCTCTCAAGTTTAAAAGTACATCTATAAGTAAATATTTTTGACACAGATTCTGAAGTGTTCAAGGCTAGGCTCCAATTTGCTATGTAGCAGAAGAAAATGGCCTTGAACGCCTGACTCTACCTTCCAAGGGCTGTAATTATGTCTCCATGCCCTGTGCATGTTATGCTAGAGAGTGAACCCAGAGCTTTGTGTATGCCAGGCAGGTGCTCTACCAACTGAGGCACTACCCTGTTTTGCCCTCACATACTTAACTTTTTTGAGATGCGAGCAAAGGCATGCCACAAAGATAATCCATAGTAGAAAACATAATTCATACAGTAAACATTTAGTAATCATAGTAATAAAGATAGGTTATTTATACATATATATTATAAATATATATACATATACATATAAAACTATTTATACATATATTAGTAATATGAAATCATAAAGATTTCACTGCTATGAAGTTTGTATTCTTCCCACTAATAGAAAATAGTGATACCAAATCTCTGGGAGAAGCCACAGTATACATTGTAGGTGCACAGGTTGCCTTAATGACTGTGAAATTCAGAAAGTACTTTGTCAGCATAAAAAAACCATTCAAATATTTCTGGTTCTGTATTCAGAAAATATAAGTGAAAGGAAAAACATCAAAAGCCATAGAAAATTGTGTTGGCGTTTGATTGTAGTGTGAAAAGACGGGAGGGGGTGGAAGGCAGCAAGGTCAGAGTGGGAGAGTGATTCATTACGTTACAGTAACCCATTAATGAAGTTATTTTCATGATAGTTACAAAGACTTCACCGTATGTAAAATGTTTATGAGATACCGGGAAGAAAGGCAGAAGACAGAATCTCCTTTATACTGACAGGAAAACCTATACATGCTCAAGAGCGAAGACTGGGCCAATGACTTGAAAAGTGGAAACAATTTGATTTGTTGAAAGATTAGGATGATGGATGGGGTTTTATATCCACTAATTTTTATTTCTGTTACTGTTATAATGCATTCCAAACAGATATGTTTCAAAGATGCAGAAAAAAAGATCAATCACTTTGTATTGATGATGTATGCAGAACAGTGGGATGAGACTGCATGAGGAATCAAGCTGGGTAATAATTCAGCCAGGTCACAAAGTTTCTCTCTCTGACTCTGTCTCTGTCTGTCTGTCTGTCTGTCTGTCTGTCTGTCTGTCTGTCTGTCT